>JAQQZZ010090653.1:0-17781 GCA_030265115.1 Mopalia vespertina
TTTAGTTTTTCCTTCATCATATACTCAATTCACAAAACTTTAATTGTCTATTTCTGGCACTTCAGTTTTATGCAGACTCTACATTTTCCAATGGGTATTTCTAGACTATTCATGTTAAAAAATTCAAATTTGTACCATTGTAAAGAGCACAATGCGATCTAATAAACAGTTTTTTTAGGTAGTTCGTCCTTGATTTTTTTTAATGTTTACTGAAAGTTGTATTTACATTTTTATAAGACTTTTCAAGGTGCGATAGACGAAAAAATCCACAGGGATCTTTCTAATCAAAATTTGAAAAAAAAATGAGGCACCGTTTACTAGTTCAAGGACTATTCTATTCCGTCAACTTCTTTATTTAGTCTTATCGTTATTGCTCTTGGAGAAATAAGCCATGAAAAATGCAGTCTATTTTTTTTCTATTGACATTTACTCATTTTGCAATGTTTTTAGAAATAATAATTGGATTTTCACCACATTCATTTCTGTGTTCTGAAAATCGACCAAGGGGTCCAGCAAGACCTTAACACATGACCCAATTAGCATTTAGCTATCCACATAGTTTAATTTCATGCCACCTAATTTTACACGCGGCACAGAATTCACCTAATAATCTTTTGTCCAACATAGCATATATAGAGTTTTCTTAGTATTAAACATGATATGATATTGCACAGTCATTACAAATAGCAAGTATTTGTTGAAGTGCCCTGGGTTGTTAGCATACGTTAAGTGATTAAAAAACACCTTACCAATGGGACAGCCATCTTGAGAACGCGAAAAACACGTATTCAAATCATGCAAATTAAAAGCAAAAAAGAAAAGGGAAATATCTCCACCTTGTCGTATAACATTTGTGGCACAAAAAAGAGGCAAAAAGGACGTACCCCACTTAACAGTGAATTGCTGGACATAACACCATCCATACATATATAATATCCACTACGTACAATGGAATGTTTTCTATCTGAGCTTTCGTTTAGAATTTCTGTCTGAGCGTTTTAATTTAGAATAACTGCACCTGACAAAATCTCCAGGCATATTTTATGACTAAATGATGACGGGTTGATGCAAAAGTTTAATATTTCTCCTCCATTATTGAATATTTTGTCTCCATTGTTGAATATTATTTCCATTATGGGCCGTTATAAAAACTTGAGCATACTCAAGTCCGAGTCTGTGCTCACAATTCTGAGATCGTGCTCCCCTGAGTTGTGCTACTATTCGGTGGTTAACTGGTTATAAAATGTTTTGAGCACGTACACGTAGCAGAGTACAAAACCAACGCACATTCCAACTCTTGAGCACGCTGTTGTGGAGCTCTTCTGTCAGTGAAGGTAAAAATGTTCAACGCTGATTTTGTCGGCAGCTTTAAGGCGATTTTGATTGTTACTGATAAAATGTTTTCACCATTATAAACGTCTGATTTTTCAAATCGAGTCGACAAAGGTATGTTTGAGTACGGTCTTGATCATGGTCCGAAAGCGTTCTCAATTTTTTTTACAACCTCGGTTTTCGAACACGGACTCCGGAGTTGACTCAGCTGAGCTCGAAATATCATCTTGAGTATACTCAAGGGCTTTTATAACCTCGGCCCCAGGACTACAAATCTGAGTTTTAGTTTAGAATAACTAGTATTTTTGTAAAACAAATGTGTGTTTTTGTTCAGAGTTACATGTACTTGACACTAAGGTAAGTTCCAGATGTATACCTTAAATCCCCTATAATTTCGTCCATATAATTATTACTTTAGAAATTAAGTATGGGAGGTAGATGACACATTTTCCAGTTAGAAAACATCAGTATTTTTCAGAAAACACAATTTTTGTTGTTGATATGATCTGGGATCCCAGATATGATACAATACTTTCACAACTAGCAAAGTCTTGAGTTGTTTTTCGTTCAGAATAGGTCTGTGCTTATGATTGTATGTAGTTTTGAAGCCTGTGACAGTCTCCAGTCCAGATAAAAATCTGTGCTATGGTCAGATATACAATGTCATTTTCAGTTTATCATCCTACACTCTTTTTCTTTCTCTAATCAGGTTGTTGACTGAGGTGAATGTGTTTGATCCACAGCGTGAAATCAGATGGTGTTTCCCTGTAGAAGATAAACTTATCCTATCTGAGGAAAAAAGAGAACACAGAATTCTCATAAATGAACAATCTAAAGTGTAAGACTGCAGTTAATTATTACCTGGATCATAAAAAAACCCAGAGCTATGGGCAAGTCAAGGAACCAAACTGTTGCAGAATCATCAGTGTTAAAAAGCCACTGATTCTTTATTACTGGTTGAACTGTATTAAATGTGTAAGCTATATTGATTTAACTACTGCCTAGAAGTTTTTTTTTTCAGACAACTGGTCTTGTACAAGTACACCTGCACAATTTTGTGAACTAGAATTTGTTCAAACTAAAAAAGTGTTATCCGAAAATTACGAAAATGCTATTCATATTCACTTTCTAAAAGTATAAAACTAAAAATGTTCATTATTATTCCACAGTTCACCATCAGCAAGGTCTTGGTTTGCTCAGAAATTCCTGTCTTTGCACAGTTTATTCACAATAATGAGTCTCCCTCAAGAAGTGGGCCTGATGAAGATGAATTTGAAGATAGTACTTCTAACAAGTACAGCCTCTCTTCTCTATATGAGTAACCTCGTGACCTTTATTCTGTCTCACCAAGATTCAGAATTTGTTTCATTTGGGATCATTTTGGGTCACAGTATGCTTGGTCACATTGCTGTCTGGGCATTATCATGTGTCTGTGAAATTATCGCAAGAAACATTCGACCAAAGTGGTCATTTAGTGAAAAACGTGTGGACAGGGCTGTTTTTTTGCAGCCTGTACGTCCAATCTGCCCATGTTGTCAACACTATTCTGATCAGTATATCACACACATATATGGCTGTCCTTTTGGTGTTGACGGTGCTGGAGATAAAACACCAACTAAGTCATTAGTGGACAGACTGGAGGATACTTCACAGAAAGAATTGTCTTTCCCTCAAGTTCAACAAGTGGGCTTTGTGTCTTCAATATCTTCTCTGTCCACTATAAAAAAATCTGTCATAGACAATGACAAGTCATTTTATCAAAGGGCAATCAAAGATCAAGAGAGTTCACCGAAAATAGATAAGGAACACATCGAAACTACAAATTTTGACTATGACGTATCTACAAGCCATACGGAATTAGAAACAATAACAGACAAAGAAATAACACCAATTATTCTTGTGGATGATAGAGAAGAAAGAAAAAAAGCTGATAATAAAATACAAGAAATGGATGAGGATAGTAGGTGGCTTAAGCAATTTACAGTTCCTGGTCAGCTGTTAGACAAATTGCAAGAGGAAATCAAAGCCTTTGATGGAATTCTACTTGCATTCAATAACAAATCCTTTCTTGCTGAAACTGAAAAACCATTAAAGAACAGTGAGGTAAAAAGTAAAAGATTTAAGACATTCGGAAACCAAACCGATGATAATAAAATGGTATCTAAATATTCAATTACAAAGATGGAGAAAATGCTTGAAGGTTTTGAGAAAGATTTAAAACAAGATATGGATACAATTACTAAACTTCTTGAGGCTGAAAAAACTTACAAGTATGCTCAGAAATTAACATATGACGCTAGTCAAGGTGAAGAATCAAATACCAGCTTAAGTTCAAATGATGGAACCTGTCCTCTGCACAAAAGTACAAACATCGGAATAGAAAACCTAGTCAGAAAACAAGTAAGCAGTGGAGAGAGTTCAACACAGAGTGATTACTTGTCTGATGGTAATGTGTCAGAGGGTAAGACAGTAAAACAACACAGACGCCGGAAAAAGAAACGAAACATTTTGTCTGTAGAAGATTGTGCTATAAGTAGATCTTTACACGAGTCTCGTACATGTATAGAGAATATTGTGGAATACGACTTTGGTGATCTTCTTAAAGAAATTCGTCAAATTGATGAACACCTTTATTCTCACGGTGTCAAAGCTCCTCGTGTCAAAATGCTCTTGGCAAATAAATATCCTACAGTGCCAGTTATCTACAGAGCTATATATGGTTCACCAGAACATATTGATGAAGTAGAAGTTATTACCAATGAAAGCCATGTATCTCAAAAGAAAGACAAAGTTATTGTTAAGAGAGATCTTTCTGTTCCTGAGGTGAAGAGATTAGAAATGTATGATACTTTTATAAAGTCTAGCGAAACTATTTCTTCTAATAAAACAGTAGACAATAGTACTCAAAACCTTTCTTCCTTCAGTGTTCCCACAGACAGGGATGACATTACCTGTGCAAATACAGGGACCGCACCAGTAAAGAAGGATAGAGTGTGGAGACAAAAATCAGGGCCCATAAGAAAACAGCCTTCTTGTGAATATAGAAGAATTGACAGAAGTACGCTTCGGCTTGATCAGCTTCTGCCTAATGGAAATGAAAATATAAAATTTCTAGAAAATATAATTCACCCCGATGAAAGAAACAATCCACTTCATCAGCTTGAAGAAGATATATACACGTATGATAATGTCTTACAAAACTCTGGTGCAAACAGAAGCCCAAAAGTTCAACAGTTGTTGAACATGGATTTATATAACGATGCTGACAAATCGCCACTTACATTGGATGATGATTATTCTGGACCAGACGTACCTGTGAATTTTAATATAAATCAAATTCACATGACATTAAAATTCCCTATTAACACATCGAGGTATGTACAAGAACTGAAAGACAACGAACAAAGTCTAAAAATTGATACCGTAAAGAAAGACATCAATAAATTGGATTTGGTAATCAAAGGCGCTGGAGCTGATTATAGTTCCGTTGTGAAGCAGTTTTTAGGCAAGAAAGAAGCAGTAAAAAACAACAGTAAACCTCTAAGAGACTTTTCACAGAGGGTTTGTCCAACAAACCTGCTGAGTATTTCAGATGACAAAAGTCATTGGTTGACAAACACTGAAATCTTCAGATCTATTACAGAACCAGTGGACCAGGAAGCAATACACGAAATTCTTCAAGACATACATGTGTTGGACACTTCTCTTAAACTATCTGGAGCCGATTCACAGAAATCTACTAACAGACTTATGAAATTCAAATACAACGATGAAAGCTCTGATTATAGTTCCTGTGACAGTAAACTTGATGCTGACACACATACCCGAAAATCTCCTAGTCCGATGCCTAAATTCAGCTCTAGCTGTAAACAGCAATCAGTTGATGATCAAATGTCCAGAAAAACATCAAGTGAAAGACCTGGTGATATAACTGTACCATTATTATCAGAATCTGAAACCTCCAATGTGACAATCACCTCTTCTTTAAAATCCAAAAGCAGAGAAAAAGTAATTGGTCTGATGAAGTCAATTGTGGAGGGAGGGGAAGATTCAAACATAATTCAAAAGTTATTAGCTGATTTCCAGGCCCTTGACAAGATACTTCATGAATCTGGTGTTGCTAGTAGACCTGCAGCTGACTATGTAATATCTAATAAACTGTCATCCTCGCAGTCATCACTAAGTCAGTGTCATTCCAGGGAAAAGGTATCTATTTTCTCTCAAAGTGAAAGTTGTGTGAAATACAGACTGTCGAATAAGTGTTTTGCAGAAAGTGATAGTAGTTCCAAATTTGACACAGCAGACGAGGGAAGAAACACGGATGAAAATGTTGAGAAGGGAGGTAATATTTTTGGTAGATTTCTCGAAGATGTCCGAGATCTTGAGCTAAGTTTACAGCGACAGGGAGCCGTTTTCCCTTTCACATGCAGTGATAAATCTAAAGAATGTTTGACAGGCCAAGAGATACCATCAGAGAATCGAGTGAAAAGTGATATAAGCATTGCTTCTAATACAGACCTCTCATTGTCTTGTTACACAACCGTTAGCACTGAACAAGGTGAAACACAAGACGTTGAGAAATTAACCTCTACAAGCATGCTGAAAGCTATTGCGTGTTTAAACTCTCCAAGACAGCCAATAAGATCCATTTTAGAAGATATCGATCACTATGATAAGATTATTCATCAGTCAGGGGCTTGTAAACCTGCACGAAAAGTTTTACCAAGTTATCTCATAGTTAAATCTCCAAAGTTCTACTGCAGAAACTCTGACAACCTTCAAAAGGAATCGCAGGATCTGGATAATTATATTCTGCAAGGGTTGTCAAGTAGATCAAGTTGTAACGCTCATAAAACTGAAACTGAAGACAGTTTTGGTGTTTCTAATATTGTATCAAAGCGGGCAACAAGGGATAAGACAATAACTATAGAGGATGGTCTCAAAATGATGAAGTCATTTGTAGCTGACCCAAGGGACACACCATTTCTAGAAATCATTCAAGATATGAATGACTTTGATAGTGTTATAGAGAAGGGTGTAGCAGGTAATACAGCAATCGATAGGTTCATGCGTCAAAATGTCAACGGGGTAGCTGAACGACAGAGAGACATTGCCAAATATGAACCATTGAAAAATTATAGTAGCAAAGAATGGAATGAGGGATTTTTAAAAGGTGGAAAACAGAAAGCTCAAAGAGTGAGAAAGAAATCGATACGGAAGGGTGAAAAGAAAAGTAGTTCCTCCAAAGAATTGCATACCGTCAGTAAAGGGATGGTGTCGTCTTTCAACTCCTTATCTAGTACACAAATTGGGTTCGAAGACTCCCTTTCTCATACAGATGAACAATATCTAGACGGTTTAGTCAAACTGAAAGTTAGTATTTCTGCTGAACCCGGATCAGAAGAAGCTCAGAATAGCGATACAGCCGTTCTTGAGACTTTAACAATCCCAGATAAGCGGAATTTTCTGATGAACAAAATTTTACTGGAGTTAAACAGTTTTCATGATTTGGCTAAGTCATTGGATGGAGTTGATCAAGATATGTTGGACAACCTGACTAGCCTTCTTCGTGAAGAGGAAAGTGACCTTATTATTGAATTGTCAAAACCAAACGACTGTTTTCCTAGAGAAATGTCTAATCCAGATAAGGAAAAAATTAAAGATGTGGAAGAGTGTGATGATTCGGTCAAATGGCCATCAGCCTTGTCGACTGACCAGTCAACTCCCAAAGTAAACACACCAGATAGCCTTCTCACAAAGGAAATATATAAAAAAGAAAAAGTGGAAAAAGAAGATGTTGAATCGTCTGATGAAGAAGAGAAGTGGAAAAATTTAGTACCAGACATTCCGACTAGACATGCGTTGAAAGAAGCAGCCATCTGTTATCAACAAGGTCTTTCCGAGAACAGCCATCCTACTGTTTGTGAATGTGTGCTTGAGATTTTATCCCAAGCTTTAGTTGAAAGTGCTTTGAAAGAAGCGAGACAAGAGCTTGTTCAGGATTTCAACAAAACCGTGAATGTTTTTCACAAATACCTAGTAAATGCAACCTTAATAGACTTATTAAAAAAATGGCAAATTCCGGCATATTCCGAAATATTTGACCAAGTTTTGTTGGATGTATTTGGCCATTTAAAACAGCAGGGATATGGACGTATGCGGCGACCTGATGAATATTTGTCAGTGGCCTTGCTCTTACAGCGCTTGTCTCAGAAGTCAGATAATATATTCAATTTGGAATTATTTCCTAACACGACCTCCGAGGAAACGTTTGCTTTAAAACTCGCAGAGATCATTGGCTTGGAGAAAGGCTTGGCTGATAATTTACGGAAAACGTACAAAAAGCAAATGAAGACAGAGCTACGATCTTTCCTCAAAGATATTAAGGATGATGTAAGACACAGTTTGTCTCTAGAATTGCCACTTTCTTATCTGACCTCAGTGTTTCTTTTCCATCTTGACCAATGTGTAGAGAGGACCAAATGTCTACCCGTGGACGTATTTCATCAAGCGTTAACCCAAGACTGGCTTTTTTTAAAACAGGGAACAGAATTACAAGAACACAACTCATTGGAGGAAACAAAAGTAATTTGTGTTTCATATTAAGTTACATTTTTCATTAAATGAGACTGTTGAGTATTGCGTTGAGTACTAGTTTTTGGCATTTTGGACATTTTACCCCATTTGTCATATTCGTTTATCAACTGTTAGCCTTTTCTGATCGCTTTCCACAAATGAACCGGGGTGAAAGCCTCAGTGCGCCTCTCTCTATTTTCAATGATCATTTCGCTATCACTCAGACAGCTTATTTCAAGCACTACCCTCCTGTTCTTTATGGTTTCCCAAACAACAGCATTTACAACAGAAGTCAACTGTCGCTGTTGCAAAACTATGATACGCGGCAAGATTAAAACAAAAATTCTGAGTGACAGAGAAATGATCATAGAAACAAAACAGTTAAGCAGTGATGCTGTTGTCCCGTTATATTTAAGAAAAGCTGGCAGTACAAATTTACAATGGAGAAAACGAATATAAGACTGGCAGTACAATTTGCAATTGTAAGTGCAATTTCCAAAATGTTAAAACTAGTACTCGGTGTTATATAGCTAGCACAAATCGTCACAGGTCAATAATAGAAATTCCATCACCAGTGTTGAATGTTTCACATGGGCGGTATCGGGGATGATCGCATCTAACGCTCTTAACAAAAAAAAAAAAAAAAAACTCTTCCGCCTCAAACTTTGGCAAAATTTACGATATAATGCGGTTAGGGAAAGTATATTTCTTAATTATATACATAAAATAATATTAATACCCATTAATCGGTTGTTAAGATAACAAGACTGGGCGCCAGCATTTGTAAGCAGCTGACCAGAGAAGATCTATGTCATCCATCCTTCAAATTCAAACGCTAAAGAGTTTCTATATATCTTTCGTTAAACATTTTGCTGCTTTTTTAATTCGAGCTTACGTACAATCTCCAGGGGCCGGTTGCTCGAAGCGCTATTAAATTTAATCCGGTATTAGATGACGTCACGCCATGTTGAAAGTCTATCTCTAACCCTGTATTTAGTGATTTAATCTGGTGTTAGCGGTTTATCGTCTTTCGAGCAACCGGCCCCAGTAAGTAGGGTTTTGCACTGCCTGGAAGTACAATTGGTCTAGTAACACGTAAGACCAGAGGTGGCTGTATATCATGGTGCAATTGCTGTCATTGCGGGTTATGAAACAATATTGAAGCAGTGCTGTACATTATAAAACACTGTTTAATATTATTGGCCTTATATTTATTGATCTTAGTTTGTTATACCTTTTCTTAATTTTGGTTTCTATTTAGAACAAAGAAAAAGACCAATCTATACAGAGTAATTTAAACGCCAAAGGTGGAAAAGGTAAGTGCCTAACATTTAATCATTTCTGTCTGCAGAAAGCGATAAGTAGTCCAAACAATCGATGAGCCATAAAAAACCTCGCAACTTTTGTCAGTTCAGAACAATTTTATAACTTTTTGGCAATTTGTTTTGATATTCAATCAACCATTTTCTTCGCGCTTTGAATCGTTTGATAGTTTATCTGAAGAATTTATTTGGGTATATATAACGCTGCAATATGCCTACATGTTCAGCAGTAGGCTTTCGCAAATAACCGCAGTGCATGACTAGAACATAATGAATACCAATATGTAAAACACATTACTAAACTTATTTTATACATAGGCAAGAAAAGTTCCAAAAGCAGTGTGCAAAATTCAGCTAAAAAAGCACCGAGTAGACAGGTGTCGTTTAGTCCTAGACTCGAGGAGAGCGTCACTATACCGGCGAGAAGTGATCCAGCTCCTATGGCGATCATGCAGGTAAGCATCATGTCTGGGTATATGACATTTCTGACTCTAGATGTTCTAGTTAAATTAACAACTCTAAACGACTTATTTCTAACATTTAATCACACTGGCACAGGAATGACGACTTTTATAAACATATACAGTTTTATATTTGTTTTATGAATGGCACAAAGTATTACATTTCGGATTATACACGACCCGGAAGACGGGTGCGAATGGCTTACATATACGTTTGTTTGTTTGTATCGAACGCAAACGGAAAAATGACCAATTTAACGACTATAAACTGTGTTGAAGTCCTCATAATTAGTAGAAGAAGATGGAATTGATAAATAATACGGTTCGGCAAACTCTGTGTCCACTACCAAGCCACTCCCAAATCTCCAATTATATTACATATACTGACCATTCTTCAAAACGTGTTCTTAGTACCAGCTGCAGAATCTCAATTAAATATTATACGCCTTTTTTTTTATCTTGATGGATACGTCAAGCAATAGTATTAGTTATAGCTGGGATGAGTATGTAGAGGGATTTGAAACTCCGCTACCCTTCGAATCATCGAACCGTGAATGTGTTACTCGGTTAGCTCGTTCCGAACGACACGTTGGGCATGTTGGTAAAATGCTAAGAGTTTATTCTTGTAGAAAATTAATATTCCTCCAGTGCTTAGTAATATCAGTATAACTCAGTTTGATAGATACGACCTGAAGCCTAAGTTAAAACAGCTTAAGAACAAAAATATATTGAAATGTACACTATGGGTCAAAAAGACATTTAAATATAAGGTTTATTGCTCAAGTTTATGGTCGGTAATATGCACGTTAGTAATTTCTACTGCAGTTTGAATTCCGGAGGTGACTTTTATCTGTATTAATCCGTGTTTCCCGTCTTCAATTCTCTGGTCCTTTTCGAGGCTTTAAGTCATAAGTTTAATAAAGTACATTCTAAGATGAAATTTGTCAAACTAACATTAACTATCTTATTTAAATTGCGGAATGAAGTCTATAACTACATCATATTTAAAATTTCGTTCGTATATTTCTTATTTAGTATTTTCGTGCCTATTTAGTTTTTCTGAATAAATATTTTAATTTATTCAGAAAATTTATGTTCCTATTTTTTTCAGATCAACTAAAATAAAACCGTGTTCATTTTGTATTTATATTCCACAAAGGACAGTCATACTTGTTAGCTGCAATATTTATTTGATCGGACCCAGCATGTAGACAATGCGATCCGTCCACCGTTATGTACGCTCGCTCCTACGTTAATTTTTTGTTTGTAGAGTTCTGGCTTAAGTCGATAAACGCCGTAGGCACCAGCAAACTTTGTTGAATTCAAAATTAACTGAAGATATGTGCCTTTGATCAACGCCATCGGTGCAAGAAATTGACTGATTAGATGCGCCAAATTCCTTTAATGTAAAATACTGACGGCAATTTGCACCTAAATTGAAATATCAAGCAGAACAAAACATACCCAGTGGACAAGAAATGCATTGAGCAGGATTGTCTTCACAATATACCACATCTAAAAGGTCTCATACAGGACATTGAATTAACAAACATATAACACATTCATCAATTACAAAAAACATCTATAGAAAAATAATAATTTTTAAAGATACATAATTATATGTATATATACAACAAAGTACGATATAAATATATATCTGACATTATGTATGCCAGCCCTAGCGTTAAACTATGGTTAGTATTCTTTATTAGCTTCAAAGCTGAACACATTGGTGGAGAAGATACAGCCAACACCACTGTGTGTGTAAAATAAACAGAATTAATTGAATCGGGGAGTAATAGAAAAAACAACAACTTCCATTTCGATTAATTACTAAATTTGAAAACAATCTCGATGGCTAAATAATGATGACAGCACAACTTCAAGCCCCGAAATAATGATTTTCATCTCATATATGCAAAGTGCTTGACACATTCGATAGAGCAATCCCAGACATCTGAGTCCATTGTGATTTACGTATATAGTGTTTAAAGGAACTGCCAGGATGATTAAGGCTATGCTTCATTGGGTCGTTTGAATCCCCCAACTCCGCCAATACATATGAACATAAAATTAGCTTTTGTAGACCGATATGTATGTTAATGTAGTATAACGTGGCTAATACATTGAGTCGACAAGAGCATTAGGCAGCTTGGGTTATACTGTCTTGGAATCCGTATAAACCTGAACCATCCTACACTTTCTATTTCACCCCAGCTTAATGTGAAATTCATACCAAATAGATTGTGATGTTTTTCTTCACCTCGAATAGAACTGAATCAACAGCAAACTACATCTTTTTTCTTTTATTTCAATGGTTTTGTTTTAAGATTAATGATTTTATAAAGAATCAGTGCTTATGCAATTGTTTCTAAAATCCAGTGAAATGGTAGTGGGCGAAAGTGCCCTTTTCCCACTTCACTTGTTTTCAAAGTCACAAAAAATACGTACAGATTTTGAATTTCTGTTTCTTCATTCTATACAATATTTTCTGACATAAATATAAGGGGTTTGTCTCAATGGAATAAAATTTACGGCGCTAATCTTGTAAATAATTAGACATATGAGTTGTATGTTTGCAGACAAGTTAAAGAAAAAAGGACAGGTGGTCAGAGTGTGGCTTGATTAACTGGTTCAACGAATACTATTTGACCCTTGACCATTCGGTGCTCTGTGCCTACGAGAGTAGGCCATCTTGTGCTCTGTTATTTCGGGAGCTGACCGTCATGTTTTTTTGTGGCTATGGAAAGAAATCATCTATTACTGTACTATTACAGGAGCAGACCCTCTGGTGTTTGTCGGCTACGGTTGCAAATCCTTTCACAGACTATCCATAAGGCTGTGCAACTACAAGAGCAAACTCTCTTCTGTTTTACGGCTACGGGAGCAAAATCGTCTAGGCCTATGCGGTTAACAATGCAGACTTTTTGCAGCTGTAAGATTACGAAGGGAAGGTTGCCGGTGCTATTTACAGCTGCGAATCTACAACCTTCTCGTGCTGTGTTCCCACCGGACTAGACCAGCTAATGCTGTCCGATTACAAGAGCAAACTCACACTAAATTTGGAGTGTTACTTTATCGGTGGCACATTACCATATTTTGTAAAAGTTAAATTTATTCTGTAACTCCGCGAAAGTACGGCACACAATTGGAGACTATTGTAATTGATTTCTCGCAAATGTAACAAACATTTTATTAGACAGCTCATGTGACAAACGATCACTTAACTTTGACAGCACCATTGTGTGTATTAAATGTCAATCGTATTTGGTATTTATATCGTTGGGGAGAAATTGATTTCGTGTTGTGATTTGTGTGCCAAAAGCAAAGTCTTATTACTTTACTGCTGCTAAATGAGAAAAGGGAATGAATTGCGAATCAGTTTCCTGATAAAAATAACACAGTTGTCGTGAACTTGCACTACTTGAGTAATCAACAAAAATCTTAACATATTCATTTATAATCAAAGCTCATACAAACTCGTAGGGGGTTTTCAAATAAAACGAAGAGGTACCACAGAAGCGCACTGCCCTTCACGACTTATTTGATAGTAGTGTATTTAGTTTAAAAAATCACAATAGTTAAATTTACGTCATCTAGACTAGAACTGGTTTTACGATTTGGCCAGATAAAACACGATTTTAACTATATTACCGTACATTATAATTCAAGCATGTCTACTACTAATCAGAAGAGTTTACCTTGTAAAATTAGGCTACGATAAAATATGGTGACGTACAGAGAGTAAAACAAATTTAGTTTCAGCGCAAGTGCATTACGTATACTGTGAATATTTTAAATCACTGGGCCTCTTGGCTGAACTTACCTGAAGGAAACGATGTAATAAAATTAAATACCAACGCAAAATGTATCGAAATGGTAATGTCTGACACGAGCGGACTTTGAGGCTGGGAGCTGCCAATAGGACTTTGTTTATAGTGGAGTTTCATCCATTCCTTTCGGAGCTCCTGGTTAAATACGAGAAACTTAGGAAGGTGAGAGGATATTTAGATTCAGTTAACAATTATAAACCTTAAATCTACCTTAAATGTCCTCTCAAATATATGGCTCGTCCAGTTTGGCTATATGAGTTATATGGTACACTGTGCATTTGCAATGAATAATTCGTCAAATGCATATTCGGTTCTTTCAAATTATTTAACGGTGTTAGGGTATTGTATAGAATCGCACTATACCTCAAAGGACATTGAAGACAACATATTTCCAATTGCAGTGCTGTGTGTCAGTTTTTATCACAGTGCGCTTGGATGATGGGTTTTAATTGGCTTTTCGTAAAGGAGTTACCATGAATAATGCTTTTATGAAGCCGATCTTTATGTGGTGTCTTTGTATTGTGTCCTGTCATTGCCTCGAATTTGTCCTTTCTGTCTTTGTTTGTTGCCAGTGGTGTCGATGGTGTTTTCCTTCACCCATTGAACTGGCACGCCGTCATGTGCATGAGATAACCTTAAGTACGCCGCTAAACCCCAACCAAAGAAAGAAAGATCTGTTCAGACGTAATGGATGCTTTATTATCCCTAAACTCTAATGAATTTTGGAAAATTTAAATTGCGTTATAGGATTCAAATCAGTCCTTTTGAAGTGTTCGGTACAAATACTTCGGCGGCGCCATTATGTATCCAGTGTAATACGCCAAGCATGCATATACTGAATATACAAAAATAACACATCTACATGTAATTTCTGTTTGATAATAAGTTACACATTAAGTCTAATGAAAGTATGATGTCAATATTTGTTCTGAATTTGGGGATATTCGAACTATAAGCAAGTCATATTTGACTAAACACTGTAGTTTTTAACCAGACTCTGTTCATTGCGATTTAGAACGTTATATTAACATCAGGCTGTTCTGTCCTGCATACAGATGAAATCCTTAATACAATTAATGTGTAATTTCCAAGACGACAAGTTCTCAATTAATTCGATACAATTACCAAACGTTTGGTTGTCCTTATTTCAATGCTGCATTTAGCTTTCCATTAATATATTAGCTTGCTTATTTAAATTACTTTTGAGGCCACATTGTTAATATGGAATCCTACTAGGGGAAGTAACTACACAAACTTTAAGTCTAATGGCACAAGAAAGGATGCAAAACGCATTAGAAAGTGTAAAAAGTTTCACAAATACATTTCATCCGGAAATAATCAAGCGGAGTTCAAATAAACTTTTTACACTTTCTAATGCGTTTTGCGTCCTTTCTTGTGCCAAGAAAATCTCAAACATCTCCATACACACATCTATTTATGGCATGGGTTGCTTTCTAAACTTTCGAAGCAAAAGAAAAAACTCTGTAAGCCGGTATTTGTATCGTATGATACGTTAATTCCATTTGACTTTCTTTTTCACACATTTTTTCAATTAACTTCAAACTTATTAAGCACATTTTTTTTCATATGGAAATTCTTTTGCCCTTGAACTTTTCCAGGCACTTTATCCCAACCAACTTTTAACCCTTCAGCATAATTTCTCCTCTGGATGCAAGATTTTTGTCCTTCAATTCATTTTGTTTCAACCTGACATGCAAGAATATATTGATCTTTCCTCTTCATCAATTTGAAGTTGGGAGCGGATAATAGAAATAGTGACGGATCAATAATATCGTTATATCCTGGACAACAAAATACACTCAGTACTGGGAGTCATGGAAATAACGTTCCGTGTCATCTACATCCGCTGGAACAAAAAACAACATAGGAACCGTTAAACAACAGCCAATCAAATGTTTATCCAAAACTGTGGATGTTTTGTCGGTTCATAAAGAGAAGACAACTCTGGATTTATACCACTTCTTGATGAAGTGATTCTGTCGTCTGTAATTCTTACATTTAGATTACTAACTTCTATATCCATCGTTTAAAAAGATATACAATCACTGAGAATTAAACATGTCTACGAAATGAAAATTACACTAAGTTGCAAATAAAGGAAATTTGATATTTGGCGCGGTATGTTATAATGAGATTGTCATAAAATGAATTGCCCATGAAAGGTGAATATCATTTTGGATATATGTTTACGGTTTACAAAATGGTTCACGCGACTGCTTTCCATTATTCATTTCGATCAGTCAATGCACAGTAATTGTTACTGTCAGTGCAACGCAGTTTTCTATAAGCCATACTGCGACCCTCAGGTACATGTATATATATGAGTGAGTCACACGATGTGGGTGCGGCAATCGCGGGGTGGTTTTTACTAGGTTTTCACCCGGTTTTCCACCGTGGACAATCCGTCGCCATATAAGTGCAATACCCTTAGTACGACGATAAACCCCAACCAAACAAAATAAAAACCGACAAGATTGAATATATATGTTTTTTGACAGAATACATAGCACTGAAAAGTTTTAGTTTAAAAAGTGTGGATTTGACGTTTCACATAGTTTAAGTCTAAGATCATATGGCAAGCCGTTTTAACTACTTTTGTTCTACATATGTCGAATATGTTCTCCTTTTATTTGACTTATGTACAATTCTTTTTTACATATGTAAAAATCTTTTTTACTTATGTTAAAAAGATTTTCACTTGTGTGAAAAACAATTCCACATATGTAACATAAAAGTTTATTTTACATATGTAGAACTCTTTTCATCATATGTAAAATTCCTTTTAACATATGTGAAATTATTTTTCACATAAGTAAAATAAAACACAAAAACGTAACTATTTCACATATGTGAAAAAGAATTTCACTTATTAAAACTTAGAAATGATTTCTCCGCCACACAAAGGACCGTATCAAACCTTCGTTTTTGCTCCTATGGTCTTGTGCATACTCAACTGAGCTGTCGCCCCCGAGCTAGCTAGCGCGCTAGACTGCGACACTCAGATATATACGCGCCATGTTGAAAATCCAAGAACAGGGGGGACGACCCTCGAAGCACTGAAGATAGCCGGACTATTTTCACAGTTGCTTATCCTGATAAGCTGTCTAGCTTTCAGTCTTTTTCGTCCAACCACATATCCCATGGAAACAATAGGCCCATATAAGCTACAAATAAATGATTGCATTAAAAGAGATCAGATAATGGTAACTGATGTTAAATGTAATTTTTGCTTGTTTGTTAATATGAATTTAATAAAAATTGGTGTGAGAAAAAAAAATGATTTGATGTACACGTTGGCCTATGTTTTAATTGTCCATACAAACGGAGTGAGACATGTATACAATGTAACATTAGTTGAGATTATTAAACCATTCGAGCCCTCTGACTATGGGAAGTTTAGTTTGAAGGCACTGAAGGCAAATTCACATTTCAAGTTCCAACATTATGGAAACGCTTCACATTTTGGCTGTGCTATAGTGTAAATTATTGTTGGACTACACCGCCGTCATATAAGTGAAATATCCTTAATCACGGAGTAAAAACACCAATCAATCAATCAACCAACCATCCCTGGCTCATCCAAGCATGACAGTGGCCCGGCAGGGTAGCGGTATCACACTTGTATGGGGGAAATTCCTTCGTCTTAGTGCCTTCGTCCCGCCTATTTCAGCCCGTGGTGAAGGTTGGAAGTTGATTGATCCGCCGCTATTGCCGGACTCTCAAAACATATATGTCTGATTTATTTTTTAGATACACTAAATACAATGACTTGTATTTTCCCTACCTGCAATATTTCTATACCAGTGGTTTTCAATATAATCTTTGCAAAAGGAGACACTTAAACGTGTAAACTCGGGCGAGAAATTAAAATAAAAAATTATTTAAACGTCAGGAAAGGAAGTAGGAATTAGATTTGTGTGTCTATGTTATCCAAAAAAAGAAAATCAGAGAAAAACAGATGTAAGTTTCGACTTTCGAGAGACCGGCGATAGCGGCAGATCAATTTCCAACCTTCACCAAGGGTTGAGTAAGGCCGGGCGAATAACCGAGACGAAGGAATTAGCCATATACACTGTGCATTCTAAAATATAATCGATTCCACTTCCTACGTCGAGACGTTGACTCTAAGATCCACCCGGGCCATCTTGTTTTGCACTTTTTTTATTTGCTAGTCTGTGGCTGATAGGTCGCCCCAAATATTGGCGGAAATTAATGCGCGATGGCCTGGCATGGCGT
>JAQQZZ010090663.1:0-17779 GCA_030265115.1 Mopalia vespertina
AAACAATATAACACTATACATGTATGTATAAACAATATAACACTATACATGTATGTATAAACAATATAACACTATACATGTATTTATAAACAATATAACACTATACATGTATCTATAAACAATAAAACACTATACATGTATCTATAAACTATATAACACTATACGTGTATCTATAAACAATATAAAACTATACATGTATGTATAAACAATATAACACTATGCATGTATGTATAAACAATATAACACTATACGTGTATGTTTAAGCAATATAACACTATACATGTATCTATAAACAATATAACACTATACATGTATGTATAAACAATATAACCCTATACGTGTATCTATAAACAATATAACACTATACGTGTATCTATAAACAATATAACACTATACATGTATCTATAAACAATATAACGCTATACATGTATCTATAAACAATATAGCGCTATACATGTATCTATAAATAATATAACACTATACATGTATATATAAACAATATAACACTTTACGTGTATCTATAAACAATATAGCACTATACATGTATCTATAAACGATATAACACTATACATGTATGTATACACAATATAACACTATACATGTATGTATAAACAATATAACACTATATCTATAAACAATATAACACTATACATGTATCTATACACTATATAACACTATACATGTATCTATGAACAATATAACACTATACATGTATCTATAAACAATATAACACTATACATGTATCTATCGCCGTAACTAGAAAACATTAATTCTCTTAAACAACAGTTACGCCCCTCTCCCCCTCCCCCACATCCCCGTGCTTTATTTCGTATTCCTTCTTACGAAGGTTAAATATCATCTGGTCCAATTTGACGGTAGATTAATTTACTTATATTACAGTTTAAGAGCTTCCGTGCTGTGTTTAGTTATTTGTAATTGAAGATACATCGCTATTTTGCTCTCACGGACAGACTGAATGACTAATATATTCATAGGTCGATGTTAATTTACTGGAGTTACTTAGTTTTTAATTTTGTCGTATATTGAAGCGTTGACTTGGTTTACTGTCACCCATTATTCATCGACACTGATGCAACTCAGATTTAACGCAACGGATCTTAATACAGCTGAAATTAAGTTTGCAATCAGCGATAATGTGTGACATAGACTTTATATAGTAAACTATTGCGTGAAGTAAGCAGATTTGGTTAACTGTTTATGAAAGTGTATCTCGATGAATTTCTACCAAGGTGAACAAAGAATGGCCGACTGAAATATACAGTTACCTAGGAGGTTATCACGAAATACTAGGTATCTCTGAATGAACATCTTTATAACGTCTTTGGCTCTTCGACGAGTTAGTTGAGAAACAATTGAGGCCATTATATTAGAGATCGTTTCGAATGCTGTTTATTTTATTCTTTGCGAAAATGATAGCATATTGTGCATCCTGACATCATAAATGTGGATTTGAAATAATTGAGATTAAAGCAGAGAGAGAGAGATAATTGAGTGAGAGAGAGAGAAGTGTAGATTTGAAATAATTAAGAGGGTGGCAGGGTGAGAGAGAGACAGAGGGATAATTGAGTGTGAGAGAGAAGTGTGGATTTGAAATAATGGGAGGGAGGCAGAAAGAGCAAAAGAATGGGGATATTTGAGTGAGATAGAGAAGTGTATATTTGAGATTAAAGAGACAGGCATACAGAGAGAAAGGGGATATTCTAGTGGGATACAGAAGTGTAGATTCGAGATAATTAAGAGGGACACAGAGTGAGAGGGGAGGGTGAAATATTTGAGTGAGAGAGCGGGATTTGAGGATTTGAAATAATTGCTTTCTCTTGTTTTAAGTATCAAATGGACGAGAGTCTCACCAATCACATGAGAATTAATCGAACAAAAGTGTCCCAAGGCAGGACGCTTTTCAAGCAGTTTTGTACATTGGTCTCCGACACTCCTGTAAACATTCCTTTATTAGTCCTGAGAAGGCGAGGATTATGCCTGGTTTCAAACATTTTCGTTTACCTCGAACATATTGTCCCTAGCCCGCGAACCAGACTTAGTGGTTAGCAGGTCTGCCTACTAATCCTACTTGATCTACGGTCCGCTGGTTCGAGTCCGCCTGTTGACCATCAGGTATAAGAATATGATGTGGCTCTGGCAATCGCAGGGGTGGTTTTAACGAGGTTTCCTCCCAGTTTTCCACCATATTTTACCAAGGAACAGTGTAAAGAGGACAATCCATCGTCATAAAAGTGAAATACCCTTTAGTACGTCGTTAAATCCCAATCTCTCTTTAATATGAAACACAGGTTGACTTCGGAAACTAATCATGTGGAAGCAAGATCGTGTAATATTGTATAAAACGGAACAAGGCTCGAAGACAGATATTCACACAGTTTTAGAAGGATGGTTTAAATGAGTTTTCTTTCATGAGTTCTTCAGGTAATCAATATCGCACCTGAACCATGAACATAGATGGGCAAAAAATCTCAACGGCAAAAAATTGATCATAGGGTTAAACATTCCAGACGAAATATGCCCATATGACACAGAATAAATTTCTTATTCTTAGATAGTCAGAAATGGATTGATTCACACGACCTCAACTCGGTTCTCGGGGAATAAGATCGATCAGAGGTATATGGACTAGAGAATATGAGAGACGACAAGGTCCAGTGTGATGATATTCTGCTTGAAATATTTTGATATGGTATGAATCCGATGAAAGTCTGGTGCATCCGCATAGGGACAAATTGGTCATCACTCTCTAAATGTATTGAATTGTCAATAACTAACCTAGGATCAAAATGTAATGACGATACCTAACCACATTAAACTATCGAGACTGACATGGACAGTGAGAATTGTTCGTCACTTCGATGCTAATATATTTAATTAATGCCGATTATGCAAGGTGCAACTATACTGTTTTTGGAGTCCGTGATTGACACTCTAATTTATCCATTAAAGATTATTTTAAAAAATCACCATCAGCTTTAATGCTAAGTATTTTGAATTTATATTTAGAGAACAATTACTGTGGGGCTACATAATTGTCTTGCAAGTGAAGTATCCTAGAGTAAGGTGTAAGTCAATCCTTTTCAACCGTTTGTAACTAGAATACAACATTTCCTCCTACAAACTATTTAACAGTTTTACCTTGTCGAGGGTTACATTTTAAACAGCTTCATTCGGGTAATTCCGTTAAATTCCGTTAAATTCCGTAATTCCGTTAAATCACTTCAACCATATCCGTATTAAAATACCTGAAATAATATGAACATTACCCAATATTTTATTAATTAACAAAACTTTTTTTGTATAAACAGATCCTAGTTCAGACAATCTTAGATATTGCTATCTGAACTTGTCTGAACTAGGATCTTTTCAAACTATACAAAGTTTCTGAACTCGAAAAATTTCAACAACGAAAGCATTATCCAAAAATAACGAAAATACTGTACACATATGTGGCTCCGAACAATTGTATCTTTCTATATAAAATTTACAAATGAACGGTCATTCAAAACCTCAGTATACCCATCCATCGACGAAGCCCCACTGGCTATCCCTGCACTGGAAAAAGTTTCCAGACAGAAATTGGAAAATTTACCAAGGAATATCGAGACAGAGCTACGATTGTTATTTCGAATCAATTTACCGCACTTTTCATCCATTGAATGCTCCAAGAAGCCGATAATCCTTACATAAAAGCACCAACTCTAATTATTTAAGTCACACCGAAAGACAAAAGATAATAAGTACTCGAGTGACGCTGACAAGATTATACTTTCTGACCCCGAGTCCAAAATGCCAAATTGAAGCAGAAAATGTGGTATTCATATGTACAAAAGGAGAAAATATTTGTAGCTGTAAGTTGTTATCTAGTTTTGGCAAACTAGGCGGATAAAATATTTGCATTTCAAGCTGCATGTAGTATACGTAGGCCTACCTACAATGTTGTTATTACAAATATGTTTCATTACCAGATTTTTTCTTTAAAAGCTGACAGAAAAATGTTCAATAGAGCAAATGATCGACAATTAAAACATAGATCAACACCTACAAATCAATTGCCATTGATTTGGTTTTGGATCTAAGTAAATATCACACCCAGCAAGCAATGGGAAGCTTTTAGTGCTGGCAACATAGTAGTGAAAACTCACTTGACATTTTGACCGGGAAGGGCCAATTCGTAAAACTGTCTTTAGACGTGCTGTGAACGGCATCGATACAAATGGAATCTAGTTATGTAACTAATATGGTGTATTTACCGTAGACGTGTCTGGATATTGGAGTCAGTTCAGACGGCTACATACGAATGCGAAGTTTGCAAATAAACATCATAAAGTGCCTTCTGTATAATTTTCAATCAGTCACACAATGTATAAGGCCATACTGAAATGAGATCCCAAGTGCATTCGTTATGTTACGAGGTAACAATGGCTCTAATAAAAAGACAAAACGCAGTTAAACCGATACCCGCTTTCATTTTGTATTCTCTCAATCTGTTCTGGTCTATTCTCACAACCACTCTACTTTAGTTGGATTGCCTAATTTTATACATTTTTACAGTTTGGTAGAGTTCCGGCACCTTTAAAACCCTTTAGGATATGAATGGTTAGCTTTTCAATTTGAGATTTTATTGAAGCAAGTCTCAATATTATCGCTCTTTTCCAGGCAGACACAATAAAGAAAACAGTATTTAAAAAGTGATTCCAGAATTTGTTTCGCCATTAATTAATTAAGAAATGTGTTCACTCGGACCGTCAATAATTGTCATCACCAATGGAGCTGATTTATAAGGCTTAGCCAATTCAATTAAACTAACAAATGTTGACGAAATTGTAATTTCTACTCCAAATTGCATGTCGGCCCCTCGAGCATTTATGCAATTATAATAAAGAATCCTCAGACTGGTTTTTTATACCCAGCTACACACAACGTGGGTGGTTGAAGTATAAATGTCTCAGAAGCATTGTTTTACGGTTATAATAAAATCTATATTTCCAAAAAATAATCACACTATTACAGGGATGCCGATCAGTTTGAAAATCGACGAATCGTCTCATATATTTTGTATAAATGAAGAGAGAGAAATTTGCTTGCCTCCACCTATATGATAGAACAACCCGAATGAAGTCATTGCGTAACAGTAGCATTATTTCATATTTTTTTACAAGAATAACGTATTTTTAAGACAAGATTGTCCTCTCTATCAGAGAAAATATTAGTCTAAACCCAACTTACTAAATACTTATGCATTACTTTACTTTATTTTCTTCCCTTCATTCCACACATTTTCAAGTGGTTTTATAAAACTTCGAACATAAATAGTTCCTTTTACAGACGTTTGAATTACAATTTAAAAAAATATTTAACATTCATCCCTAACGACAAGAGTTTTTGGCCGACGTTCTCTGAAAATGTTGGTCGTCATACCATTTTAAAACGTTCCAATTGTACTCCAGTCTACGAATGTTAATATGTTTACCAACAGATTAAATATTACATTAAAATATCCTTGGCGAAACAAGTAAATCTGGGTCTGCAATAAGTCCTCTCTTCTGATATATTTTTTTATTTCTATGATTGGGGTTTAATGTCGTACTTAAGTTTGTTTCCCTCACATGGCGGCGTTACAGCAATGGCGGAAGGAAACACCCTCGACGCCATTGGTAACGAGCAAGGACAAAATAGGACAATCATAAAACGTTAAACAATGACATGACAGATCGGTTTCATTTTACCCCTTAGCCCTGAAAGCACCAGGGCAACAGGAAGCTCCCTCCCAACCTTCTGGGCCCGCAGCCGTACCTTAATCGATAGCGTTTGCACTTACTAATCCTACTTCGATGTTCCGTATACGGGATCGAGTCCGTCTGTCGATCATCATGTATATGAGTGTGTCACACGATGTGGCTCTGCCAATCAGACAAGGAATAGTGTGACGTGTACAATCCGTGGAGTTTCTTCTGTTGGAAAATGTCTCTTCCTCCATTGATACAATGTAATAAAAACATCATGACTACTCTCAGAATATACCACATGGCGCGAACTTGAATATGAAACTGGAAACTGTTTCAATCACTGCAGTGATATTTATGTTAAAGCGTGAGGCAGTTCAAGCAATCGTTCACTGTATACGTAAACCAAACATGGCAGACGTGAAAACATACGGTTATTTGCTGTGCAGCAAGTGCGACAGGAGTGCCATGTTGTAAGGTCATTTAGACCTCCAGCCAATGAGAAGGCGCATAATAGTCAGCAGACTACTTTCGAGTGACGTAAAAGAGGGAAAACCCGACAGTCCAATAAACAGAGCAAATATACAAATAGAGGAATCAGCAAAGTTCGTGTGCGATTGGCTATTGCTTTCTTGCCTTGGATTTATATCTTACGAATTATTCAAGGTAGACGGAACCCTGTAATGCTGTAGCAACCAGACGGTGTTGGAGAGAAGGAACAATGCATAAATCCGACTGCAGAATACCACCTCCACCGATCGAAAATTGACCGAGATGGCAGCGATTTCGGTTCCAATATTTGTTGCATATAATCCTTTTTATAACCGTGGAATGAACTTATACATTTCATCTGTTTGCTGCAACGGAACTAGAAATACAAACTCTTTTTTACAAATGAACTGTTTAATCTTTAACTGCCTATCAATTTAACTGGTTCGTTACAAGAAAGGACGTCAGTGATGACCTACTCACCAGCGTTTTCGAAAAATGATAACTGTGATCTGGGATGAGTATGTAGAGGGATTTAGACTCCACTACACATCGGGCGTGTTGGTCAAACATATTAAGTCTGCCCAGTATAGGCAAGTGCAGTGTAGGGAGTGTCAGTTAGGGCTAGCTTGGCCTACTGAGCAGACTTCATAATTATGTTCGACCAACACGCCCAACGTGTCGTTTGGAACGAGCTAGCCGAGTAAAACATTCACGGTTCGATGACTCGAAGGTAGCGGAGTTTCAAATCCCTCTACATACTCATCCCAGCTGTGATCATAGAAAAATAATAAAGATTATGCTAATAATTATATCAAACATAATAATTAGAAAAGATTAGAACATTTGTGTGTAATTGTTGTTGATTGGAGTACACAAAACAACAACTGTAGCAAATAACCGAACAATAACATCACTCACCGTACATTTTTATATAGAATAATATGTCCGTATTGCGAAAACCAATCCTGGTGGTCAAGATTCGTTTCGATTCAATGTATCTGTTGACAAGTCATCCACTCTCAATGGCATTGAAGGCAAACAATTTCATCTCCTGTGGTAAGTTTTGAATACATGATTTTAAAGCTATCATATAGGATTACGGTCGTAAAACTGTGTCTGATCCCAGGAAAGCCAGAAAATAGGCAATTGCCAGTTCCAATGACTCGTCTGCAAAAATATTCAGCCAGGATTATACATGTATTGCAATAAAAATATACGCGGAGAAAATGTGTCTGGTCCGGTATTTTAAAGGCATACCTAAATTCGCTTTTATAAAACTCCCCTCAAATCAATTATTTTTGACATTTTGTCTCGTGTTAAATGAGCACAAATAGCTGCAAGCAGGTTATTTTCTAATGATGTAATTTATACGTGGAAGAAACAACACCGATACTTATATCTGAATAGGGGATGGTTTTCCATCCTCAAAGTGGAATATTAGTTAATATTGGCCCCCAAAGGAATGAATAAATAAACGTATTATCGATATCGCCGACATCTCGTTTTTCGATAATTCAGTTTAAATTTGCCTTTTTACATATTGTTACATAAATTAATAATATGTTACCTTTTCTTAAAGTGTTCATATCAAAAAAGCTATCAATGTATACAAAAATGAAACTTATTAAAATCCTTTTTAATATCGAGGATAACGAAGATTGATATGTTATTCATGGTAACCCGGAAGTGACTACACTGGGATAAGGTACTCAGGGTGATTTTCAATAATATTTGATCTAGTACCTTATTGCAATTTCTCGAACTACATAAGATTTCCACACAATCAGGCAAAAGTATTTCCAATAATCTATACTCATAAAGAATATTAATGATATTTATTTACACATGCTAACTGGGGAACACTTCTGTTCACTCTGAATATTACGTCCAGAATATTGATTTTTATAGGCTTTGTCAATTTTGTTCTCAAGTTTAGAAGTCACTTGACACTAAGATCAGGCACCCGATTATAAAATTAAAAAAAACACTTGAACTCAGAAAATCCCCACTTTAATATTCACATGCTGCTAAGGTGTTAATATAAGAAGCCCATCTACTGCTTAGAGTCATTATCACATAGGCATACTACTGCGTACAGAAATATATGAAAGCGTAACACATTTAATTCTGCTTTCTACGTTTGGCAAGAAGGATATAAACCAGTAAACTACCAACCTACGAACTAGTGTCTGCATCTGATATAACTTACAGACTAATGACCTTGAAACATCCCAAATCAATCACCTGGAATCTAGGTCAAATATAAATGACTACATTGTATCTCTGCATCTTTTCCGTCATGCTGTGTATCCTGGTTAAATGTTCAGCTTTCCGACCAGACGAGCGCTAACCTTTCTCTTGCTATTTGCATTAATAAATAACGATATTTTTTTACTCGAAAGCAGGAATATGTTATAGATAAATCAATCAACATTAGGGACATAAGTCACACTGTTAGTCCAAATGACTCATTGATGGACTCGTTTTTCCTACAAATGTTAAATAGATAGGACATAGATTTTCCAGTTATTGCTCCTTTTTTGTTTCGATTTCGATAACAGAAATACCGCCACTAATTTGTAAATAAATATATGAAAACGACAGAGACAATATTTGAGTGAGGTGTCAATCTACGAAATACTGTTCGCTTTTTGTATAACTTTCAGATTGTTGATCATAAAACACTCAAAGTCAATAATATAGGAAATGTGTCAAACAAAGATGGCTCTATCCCTTGAATAATATGCAAACCACTCGATAGATGATGTAACGTTTTGGTTAAATGTTACGCTTAAAAATCTGGGCCCAGTCGTATGTCGATCTTTTATTTGATTTGTTTCTTTGTTTGGTGGGATTTACCTTCAGGTTATTCACTCGCATGGCGGCGTGCCAGCCTAATGGGTGAAGGAAACCACCCTCGACGCCGCTGACAACAAACAACGACATGACGTAATACAAAAACACCATTAACAGCTCGGCGTCATGTTGCCCCTTATCTCTGAGAGCACCAGTCCAACAGGAAGTTCCCTGCCCATCCTCCGCCATTTGGTTGGTATAAGTTAATATCGTCGTGTGTGTTACCAATATATCAACTGACACGAGGGACATCAGTCACACTGCTAGACCAAAAAATCCCGAAAATCATAAATAAGATCGACGCTGGATTTTGTCTCGAGTGCTCCTTTGTGTCGATATAAACGTCAGTTTATGTTGAACTGAGATCCTGTATCATTTGAAAGCCGTAAATAACTCACCATCGTCTACGAAATAACACTCTAGAAACACTCTGGACAATTTGATCAGTACAATGTTGTATAAATGACGTTTTATTGTACATTTGACATTCAAAACAAAAACAATGCCTAAAATGTAATCGATTTATCTTTATTGCATGTAACTTTTAATCATTCAAATCAATATTTACCAAAAAATAGCATACTTTGCATCAAGCTTCATTGTGACTGTAAATATAATACATACCGTTGTGGTATGTAGAGAACTTTGTTTGAAAATTTTGTAATTAGTTTCTCTGTGGAAAGAGATTTAATACATATAGGACAAATAGTTTTTAATCTGTTAGCGAATTTCCGCAAAAGTTAGCCCAAGCTATTGGAGACTGATTAAGAGAATTAAAAATGACTCACATTTACATGAATGCACCAATTATAGTGAAGCGCAAATTGTGTCAGTCCGCATACATTTAAAGGGCTTCAATTTAACACTTGAGCAATGCGGTCGCTACTGACTCCTTTGGTCATGGTAGGTGATGCACATTTGATCTGGAGCCCATTCATTTGATTTCTAATATGTATTTTTCGACGTCAAAAAAAAGACATTTCTTTGGTTTGGCAAATGCAAACGATATTTCTTGCATTGATTCCCAGTTTTATCATGGTGTTTGCAGAACTCCCTAAAATAATCTTTGGATATCAGCCCAGCGCAGCAGACAATACCAAAATGTGTACAAAGCAATTTGAGTGGTGAATAAAATAATTTGAAAAAGACTTGACTGCCATTCCTAAAATAAAAACTGGAAATTATGTGAAAGTCTTTCAATTTCTATCTTTTTTTTTTCTTTACAATTTTGTCCATTTGCAATATGATTGATAATGGCCAATGTAATTTGAATTTAACACAGTAATTAGCCCATACAGATTTCTTCCTCTCAATACACATGGAGAAAGTATGCCCAAGGAATAGTTCGTTGTTAAAGCCTGGTTCTAACTGCAATGACCATTACCTTTCATTAATAGGATGTCAGAACAGTATATCCCCAAAGATACAAAATAAATATAATGTCCAATGCTTTATTATACATAACCCAGGAACTATGATTTATTAAGACTAATATCCTTCAAAACTGATAAATTAATGCAACGCAGGGGACTAAGATAATGGTAGCACGAGGAGGGGACATTATATGGCCCCCAGAATTAAATCTTAGTAATACAGGCATTTAACATATGGGGATTAGACATTTAAATAACACAAGGTATATTTATAGAGATCTATTTTGGGACATTATCCCCGGCATGCCATCAGCATTCGTACGCCTATCCACGTATTGATTTCATTTTACAAATATAACGGTAGGCACAATCAATGGTTACATTGTGGTAATAGTTTACAATGATTACACATGTGATCCACCAGTATAGCCTAAAAAACACAACTGTTAAACCCCTACACTATGTAGTCATTTTATTTTAAAATTAAACAACAGTAGTTGAAGTAAAACCATATGCCTATTGCTGATATAAATGCTTACATTTGTCGTATGCCAATGACATTTCAATAACCTTAAGAATACACGCAAATAATTCTGATGTAGCAAACAATTTCAATGGAGGAAGACACACGAATTTATTAACACTGGTGAAAACGTCTTTGTGGATGACTGTACATGTTAATATTGTGACCGGCGATTATTTACATGATTGTCTTCGAGTGATATCAGCACATTATCTCCACAAATATTTCAAATAACTTCTATGCAGGGACGATGGTATACAAAAAATTGTTAGTGATAGTTTTGTCCTTAGTTAACTATTTACAGACTTCACAACAATTGTAAAATCATTTATTTAATATCTTGCGACTCCATAATACAAAATTCACTAAGGCACATGTCTGTCCATAAGTGCATGTATTTGCTAACCAACACCAGCTAATGGCTTTTCTCGGATAAGTTTTAGGAAGATTGGAAAACTGTTGTTGTCTTCCATTTTAAAGATGAACCATTTTTGTCTGCGCTCACTCTCATATCCACATTTGCTTCAGGCATACTTATGACATTTTCAAACTTGACGTGCAATGAAAGACAGCATCGAAATGTTCTTCCGGGGTTTCTTAAGTATAAGCATCTTTTCCTGGTACAGCATTTCTGTATGACGGTGGTTCAGTAAGTGGAACTAAATGCAGGCCGTTGTCCGTAACTCCATTCTCACCACCTCTTCCCCTTCTCTTCACAGGCTTTGTCGAGGATCCCATGCATCGTATGGCGAAACGGAATTCTTCCGACATCTCGCTACATAAGGATTGCTGCAAACGAAAGGAATTCCACTCAGTAATATATAGCAATAACGAAAACTAAAACATACTGTGAGAAAGTCGAGTCACAAGTCTCAAACACTTGAAGTGCAATTGCATACGAAGTGCCATACCAAACTGTTCCACAGTACCTCAATGGTACCATAAATTGGCATTGTTGATGTTTAATCGAAAATCTGGGTCAAAATCTCGAGTAATGTAGGGCACAATATCAACCAGCCGATACAACGCTGGCAACGTGTTTTAACGTATGGTATATGTGTGAAAATTTAAAGTGAATGTGAACTGTCTTTTCGCTATTTTGGGATAGCGCTATCTTCAATAGTTTGCGCAGATTTTTGTTCAGAACATTTGCAGATTGAGACCTCTCCGGGAATGGAAGCCATGGCCCAAAATCTATTCTATCTAAGAAATTGCTACACCAAGTTAATGAAAATAGTAAATACGGTTCGAAAGCGCAATAAATTAGCACATGTCCATTGTAAGTAACGCAATTTCATTCAATAATTTAATAAGATCACAGTGAAGATTATGCGATTAGTACAGAGAGTTGTTTCAAACTAAACTTTGTTTAGTTCTGACAATCGAAATTTCACGGCAAAACAAGGCTTAATTTCAGCTCATTTTTTGTCTCTCTGATCAATTGTTTAGTTTTCCAATGTGGATTCAGATCATGCTCGAACTTAAATCCACGTATGTATACACATTTATTTGAAAATTTGGGATACGCATTAGGATACGGGCTGCTGACCGTTTGCTTTTTTTATTCAACATAGACTGTTTTTGACATGCTTGTTATTTACGTTTGGTCACAACACATTATCAGCTTTTGTGATACACAAATGAATGATTTCAGCACAGGACACAGATGCGTTACAATACTGTACAATTAGTATGCATTACATAAGATGCACTAGACTAGTTATACATGGCTTAATATTTTGTAGGTTTTTAACATATACATATACTGCCAGGTTTTTAACATATACATATACTGCCAGGTTTTTAACTTATACGTATACTGCCAGGTTTTTAACATATACTACCAGGTTTTTAACATATACATATACTACCAGGTTTTTAACTTATACATTTACTTATGAGCAAATGTAAACATATATACTCTTCAAAGGGACAAACTTTGTTGTAGTACAAATGTGGCACAATACAGTAAGTTGACAATTTGTCAAGTTGATCTTTCAGAACAGTATAACATATCATTATCACATTTAGACAGCAGCTTCGATCCCCCTGTTGAGAGAAATGTCATTGACTGGATCGGATTTCACAGAAAGATATATGTGTTGTAGATATACTTGCCCAAAAATAAGTTTACTTTCTATCTTTGAACTTAAACTTAGTGGTATTCAGTTCACACTACAGTCACAATATATTTTGGACAGAAAATTGTATTAAACTATTGTTGTTTATAAATTAATACTATTACAGCCACAACAGGTACCTAACAGGCACATAACTAAAATGTACAAATAAAGCTAGCCTACTTCACTCTGATGATTCTGCAAGCTGCCATTGCAACCTCATGGATTTTCCTGTTGACAAATTGTATACCTGCCTTTTCTTAGGTTGATGAATTTACTCCTTAGCTACAGAATTTATGGACAAGTTTCATTACTGAATGTCATTTGGTTTGTTTCCTTAATGCTCCAGCCTAATATCAGAAAATCTATTTACCTGTTTTTGTTTTAAGATTATCTTAAATAATAAGGACTGATATTTAAAACAAACTTATTGGCTGGTTGACCATTAATGGTAAAGCAATCGGGACTGTAGCCTAGGCTGAATGAAACTAAGTTTAAGTTCAAAGGTAGCAAGAAAATTAGTTTTTAGGCTATGTTTATTGACAATACCTATACCATTTGGTGAAATCCACTCCAATCAATTACATTTCTCTCAACAAGAGGAAACAGCGGTCCAAATGTGATAATAATATGTTATCCGCCGTATTCTGAAAGATCAACGACTAGTGATGTCAAATTTGCAATGTCCGCCATATTGATGAGCAGAACTTGATGAAATGCAATCCTTAGCGGACATACCGTTTTGTGAAATCTGATGAAATGCAAATTCACCAGGTACCTTAAAGGAAGGATATTACAGATTTCTGTTCATGCCACGTGTCCACAACACACACGATTCCATAAGTTGTCATATTAGTAGAAAGGTACATTCCAAGTTTCAAGTTAACCCGTGTGTTCCAGTTATTAGGTTCAAAATATCTTAGTTAAGCTGACCGCCGATTAACACCTGGAAGAAGTCCTCCACTCTACTGCTGTAGCAGGGGGCAACGCAATGGAATCAATGAGTCTAGAGGGTATAAGTAAATACTTTTTTAAAAGTACAAAAACCACACATTGATCAAAGGTGCTGTCACTTCAGCCTTGATTCTATTACCTGACATTAAACAGCTAAACATGGATTTATTTTACAAGGTACCACATATTGTATATTGAACATTCATAAATTTATAAAAGAGCAAGATGCTTACACAACAGAAAATCAGGCCTTGCGCAGTTCATTCTCTATCTACCATGCAAATTACTTCAGCATATCGTATAGTTATGGTGTATACCACTGTGGTAAAGACATGCTATCTATTACCCTTTACTGTGGAAGGGGAACTGGACCAATAGTTTGTGTGGGTAAGTGGGTAGGCAGGTCACTAGAAGACTTTCTGACTGAGTATTTCTACTAATCACGCATGCAAATTGACCAGGGTGCGTTTCGAGGAGCAAATTGTTTCATCCATTGTTGATTTTTTCTTTGTAGCCTAGAACATTTGAACCATAGCAACTTTACCCACATTGCAGACTTATCCACACGAATTTGGATAGTCGGATGCTCCATTTTGACTGTAAACTGGAGGCGCTGGTAGAATATTGGCTATTGACGCACCTTATTAGGAAATGTTCCGCCTCTACATAAGTATTGGAGACGAGAGCAAATATGTAGTAGAGCGTATAGAAACTATTCCTTGACAAAGTGTGTAGGTGTTATTTTATATTGCAGCAAATCACTTCCGATAAAGGGAGAATGCAGTGAGCCATTTATTGCACCAGCCCCTCTCTTGAGCATCTGAATATCCAAATCTATGTGGCTAAGCTCCCAATGTGGGTAAAACTGCTGTCCTTAACTCTATTCACCAAAACGAAACAATCAGCCGGGATAGAAACAAAATGCACTTCTCAACACACTGATAGTCAATGTACATGCATGAGTTAGTCGATATACACTGTTAGAATATCCGCAAATGACATAGCATATCAAAATAAGCGATTTGAATGTCTTCTAGGGACAAACTTACATGGACTTTGGTGGAGTAATATCCTTTAAGTATCGTTACAACAACAAAAAATTATCCAGTACTTTCGCACTAAACTACTTTATGAAAGACTTGTAGTCCTGTTAGATACCATGCACTACAGCAAGACGTAGGACTATACTAATAATTAGTGGGTTAACATTCGAGCAAGCACGTACATTTACCTTATCCTCCCCAGCATTTTTCTTGGCTTTCCAAACAAACTCGCAGAGCACAATAACTGTGGCCAATCCCATGCCACCCAATAGCACCACAAAAACACCACCCACATTTGCCACCCCCAGCTCATTTGCATCTTTTGTCTTTGCACCTTCTTCAGTTTCACACTCTTGTCCGGACTTCGATTTCCACCAGGTTTCATAAAGTTTCTGAATCGTCTGAGCCTCTTTTAATTTCAAAATTGCTTCGGATATCAAATCCCGGAAAGGCGATCCTGAAAAAAGCAAGAAGTTGAATCATTAGTAAAGTGTTATAACACTCAACCAGAAAAGTTTCTTGTGACTTATAAGCATTTTAAGTGTGGATAATATTCACAAAAAAAAATTAATACAATAATCAAAATGTTTACAGACCAGTCTACACCAAAAGATAAACCTTCAGGACGAATCTATCACAATCCTCAAACTTTGAGTAAACGATAATAGATTTAAAATCAGCATAAATAGTGGGTGGTTTGTTTCTTTGTGTTACAATAAATAAATATAACATAAACTACCTGCCCCAGCCTATAGCTAAGGCTACAGTACCAGGCTTACCTCTTGGTGTAGCGATTCCATATCCCTTTGAGTCCAGCAAATTCCCCACGATCATCAAACTGCAATTTCTCTGTACTTGGTAATCAATTGTAGTTGATTCGGCCAAGTAAGCATAATCTCCTTGGAGAACACGATCAACTCCCCCTTGCGTCGAATTCACAAACACATCTTTAGTTGTTGACATATACTTCCACATTCGTTCAAAGACTGGGAATTCTGAATTCTGTGGAGAAACGTTTATTGGTATTATTTCATTGGTGAATTTTTTGAGTGTTTCGCTTAATTGTATAACATCGTTTAAGCTAACATGCATTTTGGAAGAAGCGAAATAGCTTGAATAGTTCTGAAAACCTTGGGGAGTGGTGGTTAAGAGGCGTTCATGTACAGTTGTGTGCATTCTTAAATATGGATCAAGCCATTCCTTCTTTCGTCGATACTTTCACTCTAATGTATTGATCGCCTATTTAAGCTGAGATGAACCCTGTGTGTAGCTATACAACTGACACCATTGTCATTGGAAAACTTTACTTTTAATGAAAGAAGAAGAACATTTGCATTGACAGAGCGATAAATCAAGATTACGATGATTTTGTTTGCTGTTTATCTGCCTCTTATAGCCTACAGATTTAATCGCTACTAATTAACCACATCATTCTTCCACTGGTACATTTGAAATACTAGGTGTTAATTACGTCACAGATCTCTTCCCAGCCCACTTTTTCTGGGAAACAGATATTTAACAATAATAAACATTTCTCCATAACACCAGAGGGAGATCTACAAGCCCATCCATTTATGATAAGAAAGGTATTAAGAATTGTACCTACTCCACTAAAAAATGTATCGAAATAATTAGAAGAAAGAAGTTAACGTCAAATTAGTTAACTGAAATGGTATTACGTTAGTATATTTTTTTGTGAATTTTCCTCGTTTTCCACCGAAAGCCACTTAAATGGTGCTGTATTAAAGTTAAATGTATGGTTAATCTTTTAATACCATGCTTCATTTATATGTTTCTAACAGATGAAAATAACCCAAGTTACTCAAAATTTAAACCCAGCAACACAAAATCTTCAGATATACAGAATAAAGATAAATTCAACTGATGCGCTAAATTTTAATACAGATTAACTTCAGTTCACCATGTATTCTACTTATGGCGCTAACGTTGAAGTGGCTTTCAATGGAAAAAGAGGAATATTACTAAAAATGCAACAGCAGTTTTGCTAACAACTTGATAGGAGTTCTAACTTGACTATGACTTTGTTTTCATTTCTTTAACTTTTTATTCATCTACTACTAAGACCTTAACAAAATTATTTTGTACTTTACTCGACGAGATAGTAAAATTAACATATACAATTAAGAAATGAGAATATATTGGCAAATAACAGGACTTGCTTTAAGTTATCTTAAGCTTAAGTAAACGTCCTTTTCACACTTAAGTGGTCAACTACAATTGGTACCAGTTGCTTAAAGAGTTAAGTAAGTGAGAAACGGTCAAGTGGAAAGAAGCGGAAAAGGTAGCTTCTCCACATAAACATGTAACTTATTCATTCGCAGAATAGAGATTAAACTCTTATCCAAACTGACATGTATTCCTGAAGAAAATAATAATCGGAAAAATCGTGCTTCAGTATGAACTCTGTAAGCTAATTGAAAGGAACTCCAAACATTACTTAGCATGATGACCAGATAAATTACCAATCTTCTTCTCAGGCATGTGTATTACAATTTAGTTCTATAAAATATCTTTCAAAATTGTATTCCAGCAAAGAAAGTAATACATTTTTCATACCATGATGTATTAATGCTTAGCCTAAATCACACATATCAAGACGAACCGTGCCTTTGGCTGGTTTTTAAAAATATTATTAAGAAGTATTAAATCA
>JAQQZZ010090684.1:0-17776 GCA_030265115.1 Mopalia vespertina
TTTGAAACACCCGGCGGCATGATGCCTATCACCCGGCGGTTGACCGCCGGCCGCCGGGTCTTAACGACAACCCTGTTGAATGGTTACAAAATGACACGATTATAGACACTGTCGGTGACTAGTCACAGGGGATCAAACTGAAACGTAATAAACCCGCTCCGTCACATGTGCCTATAATGATCAAAATCAAAGCTAAAATTTCTATGCAGTTTTCAATGAAAGTCATTTAAAAAAAACCATGCCAAGTGTTAGTCACATGGAATAAATGTCCGCTGACTCAGAATCGCTCTGTGTGCGACAAAAGCTTCCGTCAACGGAAAATCTCTTGCAAATAATCGCCGACGGAGAATCAGTCGAGTGCACCAGGCTTTACAACACTTTATTTCAATGAAAACAATTTACTTGAAAGGAGTAGAGAACATTGGTTAACAGTACACCTCAGTTCTGATTCTACACAAAGCAAGGATGTTACTTAACGTTTGTTTGTTTGATTGAGGTTTAACGCCTTACTGAAGGTTGTTTCACTGACATGACCGCGTGCCAGCCCAATGGGCGAAGGGTAACCACCCTCGATGCCACTGCCGTGACTGCCTACAAACAAAGACAAGACAAGACAAATACAGGACACTCACAGGACGTAATACAAAGACATCAAAAACAGATCGGCTTCCTGTTGCCCTTTAGTTCTGAGAGCACCAGGGCAACAGGAAGCTCCCGCCCAACCCTCCGGGTTACTTAACAGACAACTCGGTTAGAAAACAGTAAGAAGCATTAAAGATATTTTATCTTTACAAAAAACGATATAAGAAAAACATAAAAATGTATCAAAACAAACAAACAGTCAATCTTTAACATATGAGAAAATAAAACTAAACATGAATAAATGCAGCAGCCAACTCATATAAAGTGCAAAATGATTGCCCTCGTGACTGGCACAGACTTGTAAGTCATTCACTCCGCACTATTGAAAGAGCAAACACAAATCTCATATGCGCAAACACACACCCCACACGCACAGATTTTCAAAACAGGGGTTAACACCCCCATAAACTAAGTTTTGCAAAAACATGTTTTCAAAAAAAGAAAACAACATTTATATAACATGTCAGGGTCTGGTCCCAGGTCAAAAGTTTAAGCCCACCCTATATTATCCAAGCAAAAAATAGGCCAGTGTAAGGGGACTGAAAGTTATGATTGGTGTGAATGGAAAAAGAATGAACAGTTTTTTTCACATTTGCTTATTGGTTTCTTACTGTTTGGGTGGCCAAACTGGTGGTGCCCAACTACTGATAAAAGGGGTTGATAATAGGCCTGGATAAGGCCCTGCACGCTATTTTGAAGCACTTAAAGTAGTTAAAATATCATTACATTGTTTTCCGTGTTCATAACATCCACGGCTCACTTAACTCAAGAACTGGTCAGATATTTATTTAACCTGTAGAATTAGCAAAATCTACAAACTGTAATAAATTGTAACAAAACTGGCCATAAAAAACTATGTCTACAGACGGACGGAAGGCATGCCAGTAAAACACCTCCAAAACTTTGTTTGTGGGAGGTATAATAATGCTGCTTGAGTTAGACAAACAGGTTAAGGAAATCATTTGCATGCATTGAATGAATTGGAACAAAGAGAAGACAACCACAGGACGAAAAAATATATGTCCACTTTATAACATCTTGCACAAATAGCCTTCAGACTGAATTGTTTCTAATTCATTGGTTTCTCCCTTTCAAAATTAAACTTCAGCTTAACAGTTGAGTTCAACTTTAAAGAAGGGAAAAATAAATCTCTCTCTTGTTAAACCTTGTTAGCCAAACAATGGATCATGTCTGCTTTTCATTCAACTGAAATGTACAGATATGAGCAGCCAAGTCATACAACAATACAACCCTAGTTCTCCCATGTCAGCGGGAGAAATTCTGAAAATAATTTATGGGCCTTCTGTAGGATTTGGTGAGAAATTGATCTAATGTTCAAGAAATTTGTAATTTTATCCAGGACTGGATAGGAGTAAACATAATTTAAATATAATGTTTCATCAAATTGATAGGCACTGCAAACTTAGACCAAAATTATTTACGACGCGACTACTATTATATGTCCAAGATAATAGACTATACGTGAAGATAGAAATAGAAAAATCCCTTGAGAAAAGATCATTATTTCATTCAAATATATTATTATTCTCCTTTTTGTGATGGATCATTTTGCAATAATACTCTAAAGTTGATTAATTTAATGCAGAGTTTAAATGGAGATAATAATAACATCAGGGTTTGTTTTTTTCTTTTCTTGTCCCTCAAGATAGTTTTATTTTCCTCTCTTTTAAGTGATTGAAGTAACTGCAATAGAATGAATTAATCAACAATCTTAAATCGTTATCAAACGTTAGAAAACTGTGAAATAACATGAAAAGTCAGCCATACAATCAGTAATGAAGTAAGATGTTCCTGTGCATGTTCAGAGGTAACGGGATTGAGAAATTTACATGCATTTTGATTTTTCCCAGACAAATTGGCCAACATCGACCATAAAGAAAATGGTCAAAGAAAATGATCAGGTTCAAAATTAACAACAAGAAAAAAATTACACATGGAATTTCTTTCCTACAGCCTAAATTGATGAAAATATCTGCTTGTAATCTTAATTTCCTGAAAAAAGGCTGAACGATTGAGAATTCGGAAAGAATTGCTTCTCAACAGAAGTAACATGATTTTCCACTGATTCAAACAAATCAACAGCACTACCAGGAACCGATTGCTTGGGGGATAATTTCCTCATTTTTCCACTTTTAAACATACTTTCATAGCCCTCATTTGCTTTGTTTATTAGCTTATCAACTCTTTCTGATACAGTGTCTGGTTTTGTTTCTTTTGGACGTTTTCGCTCACGTTTTTTCCATTTGCTTGAATCTCCAAACAAGTCTAAACTAGATTTATTTCTAAGAGTTGCACCTGGAAAAAAATCAATTGAACTGCTTTGTTCTGTGACTTCGTAATCATTTTTGTCTGGCGAAACTGCAATAGTCATTGTCACATCTTTCTTTGATGGAGATATCTCTTTGTTCCTAATTTTACTACCTGGCGCAGGCTTACGTTGGGACATTTTGCTTTTCCCTAAAAAGATATCATCAAGAACTGAAAAAGTTTTTGCAGAAGTTTGAGAAAATATGTCTGGTTCTTTACAAGTTTGTTCTTTTAATGGTCTTCCTTTCTTTGCATCTCTTTTGGTAGCAATTGAAATTTTTTCACATGCCATCTCATCAAGCAATTTATCCACAGGGATACTTTCAAATGTTACAGCGCCACCAACTGCAGAGTTAAAACTTTCAACAGAGCTAATGTCAGGAAATTTGTATTTATTTGATTCACACTTCGTAACAGTTTTCCCACTGCTCTTCAGCCTTGCTCTTGTCTTTGTGTTAGAAAATTTGAGATTCCTTTGAACAGGTGATTGCCTTGGTGATGACCTATTTCCTAGATACATTCCCTGGAGTGCTTCACCCTTATTTAGGTCATCCTCAGTAGTAAATTGTTTATTGAAGTTTGATTGGTTGGTGACTACTGTGTTACCATGGTATCCTGAAGTTGAAGCTTTATTCGAATCTGATTGGCTAATAATATTTGTTGGAGCATCTTCTGATGAATGGTATTCAATTTCCTTTGGATATTTTTTCTTGAATGATTTGGTGGATTTAAATCTTGGAGATTGTTGTCCTATGCTTGGCTTCCTTGATCCAGTAACTACAAATAAAACAAATGTTTTATGGTTTGAAGTGTATATGTCTTATTGTTTTCATGTGCTACAACCTGGGAGAAACAAGAGGTAAGGTGTACTTACTAAATGAATTCGCAACACATGAGAGATTGTGAATAAAGAAAATTAAAAGGTTCTTGATAGCAAACTAGATTATTACTTCCAATTACTTTTAGACACAAATTTTTTCTCAGACACTGCTTTAGACAAAGACCGTTTCATTCCTAATTTGTATTTGTATTGTATTAAGTTAGCCTGACATAGTTTGCATTAATTAACATGCTAGGAAATGAGCTTGAAGACTTAATTCGTAGATTTCTTTTCTTGAACTAGCACTTCCCAGATGTTAGACAAAATGAAGCAAACAACTTACGATGAAGGAGGTAATAAAATAAAGTACATTTTATTAAAAGGATAGCTGGTTCAAGCTAATGGTGAACACAATCAGAGTCACAATAACTGTCTGTTTCCAATACAATTGTTTTCTGAAGTTTTTAACAGTTTAATTACCAAGTGTCCCAGTACAAAATCTATCGTACACGATCCTACTTTCACACAAACCATCAAATAAAAAGCTAATATTAGAAAAACAAACTACTTTGAAATAAAAAGCCAACTTTGATTTAACAAACTACAGTGAAACTTGTGTAACTGACATCACACATTGTGACTAAATCACAAAAAATGTTGGTCAAGATAAGACGTCAGTATAACAATTTGGGCTACAACAACGACAGCAACAATAATATACATAAATAGATGGAACATTTTATTTATGAACCAGTGTTGTCGTTTTATGGGTTTTAATAAATAATAGCTAAAATTGTCAAGTTGCAACTGAAAAAAAAAATGCATAATTTGATGTCATTGATGCACGAAATTATTTCCTGGCAAAAAAAAAGACTAAATGGTGGATTGAAATTTTGATTTCTGACTGACAATTATCTCTTCAGTGATTTGTCTTCAATTAGAAACCTAGAGTCTTTAGCAATGCCAAATTGCTTTAAAATTGTCAGAAAGGACAGCATTTCTACATAATTCATTTCAAAACCTGGGCTGATGTTTTCAAGTTAAGAATCTGAATCAGAATAGAGCTGGACTTCAGTGTGCATTGTTGAGCTGAGTATCTCGCGCTATCAGTCACTCCCACAGCTCATAGCTTGTCATTATTAACTCAGTCAGTGTAAGCTTTGATCAAGTGAATTAAGATTCAAATTTAGTCCGCTAACATCACTCTCAGAGCTGCAGGGGCAGACTGGCTACTTGCTGAGTGGCTTATGTGTCGGACGCACTCTGGCAGAGCTAGGGTTGTGTGGCCGTCACTGACACAGTACACGTATGATCTGACAGTCTCTAGCTGTCAGATTACAGATGTTCAAAAACCATAGCAGTGGTGTTAAAAACCTGTCGCTATCCAGAATAGACAAGTTGCGGTGTACACACATTACATATATTCTTTATATCCTGAAACAGGACCAAAAACATATGTCCGTGGGGACACAATTCTTATGTTTTTACCTGTCGGTAAATGCAAGTTCATTGTGGTTTGAAATTTAATGCTCATTTCAAATTAACGCTATAGTACGGTGTCTCAAGGGAGACAAATCATTAGGCAAGGCTGTGGTGTCATTTTCTAATCACCAAGTAAGAACTAACTCTCAGAATTCACACAGAGTCACATATCGGAGATCTATTTTTCGCCAATCAAAAAAAATTTTTAAAAAATGTATAAATGTGTAATGTGGGTAAAAATGACATGGAACAAATTTTTGATTTTAGAATAACTATGACCGAGCCCACTTTACCCCAAATCATAGAGGTAAGATGGCGACAGCTTTTTTTTAATGTAATGTACTTTAAAGCCAACTGGCAGTGCTCTTGGTTATTTTAGTCTGGAAGTGGCTTGACCTTTTGGATCCATTAAGGACTCTACTGCTAGTCAGGAGTAAAATATGCGACCCCTATCTTCTCGTGGCTTTTTTTTTTCCAAAGGATGATTATATTAACAACACAAAGTCAAAATTGTACCCCTGACTAGCGGTTAGAGTCCTTAAATTATGCATTTGGCTGTGGTGCTTTTGGTCTCAGATTTATGACATTCAGTGTAGACAAAAAGGGGAGCTAACTCACAGTTCTGATTCTCAGAAGTTTGCAACTTTATTCTGTCCTGGGATGAGACTTCATGTACTCCATCTGACAATACTACCGTGTTTTTACACCCTTGAGAGACAGCTAGTTGATGAGAGTGTTCTCTGAAATATGAAAATAAATGTTAAACAATCTATCACTTGCAAAAAACACTGATACAACACAAGTGCAGAATAAAAAGTGTTGTGTGGTATAGTGTACTTTAAAGTTTGCTTTTCACACTGTAAAATGTTTTGATATTAATTTATCGAGGAAGTTAGAAAGCTCATGTTGTTGAGATGATGTCAAATCTGCTTCGTGCTGTTCCTTGGCTCTGAACACCAGCGCAACAGAAAGCCCCCTCCTTCAGAGAAGGACACTACTGCAAATCAGCATAGTGTTGTTCCTGGCTTGAAGCACCAGGGCAACAGAAAACTCCCTCCTTCTGCATATTGTTTACCCACTTATCTTCAATCCCAAAATAACAATCATTGGCCAGCGACATGTAGGAGGAAAACAACCCAGTAAACTGGCTGCTGGGAATTGAATCTGTGACCCCAGTGGGCATTTAGGGGGATCTTTTTGTTAACCTGATGCTCTCAGAGTTAAAGGGCAATATGAAGACAATATGTTTGAGGCGTCTTGTTAATACAAATTGTATGTTAAGAAGCATACAATCTCTATAGCATATGCTCTAGACCACTACCCCATGGAGGCCCAAGATGTTGACAAGGAGAGTATCTGGTGAACAGTACAATGAAGAAGGATCAGATGTCCCACAAGCTTAACACAGAAACATGGCAGCCGGCCCAGGAAACCAAGAGGAAACCTGATAAAAAACATCCTACCAAAGTCACCTTGCCAGACTCCCTCATACACAGTATGTCAATTCTGGGACCCGAAGCTCTGAGGGTATATAAAAGATAGATCAATAGTCTGACATAATAACCAATGAAGAAAACTAGCCTTGATGTCACTGGCAAACAATGCAAGACAGGACAATCACAAAAAATAATCAAAGACACCACAAACAGATCAGCTACCTGCTGCTACCTCCCAATCACCTGCCTGGAAAATGTTTCAATGCCCAACAAATGTTTGCCTTCACACCATGGAGTAATAACAAGTTGAGGTAATATTTACTACTGTATTTTCTAGGAGAACATTTCACTGGTCTAAACACAAAAGATACACTGAAATCAGAAAGAAACCTTTCAAGAATCACCCAATTAATCTTCTGTATTTAAAGGGTTTAAACGAAGTCTCAGCCATGTGAGCAGTGCATTGAGAGGTTTCAAAGACTGAAATATTAAAGACAAACCTATTAATAGCTTTGGGAGTTTGTCCAATGGGAACTCTTGTATCATCTCCTGCCCTCACAGAGGATTGGTTATGATCTTGATCATGTGACTTCTTAGATTTCTTTCCTTTGACACCTAAAGACTCCAGATCACGGTCAGACTACAAAACACAAAATAAAGACCATAAAGTTGTAGATTCCAAACATTAACAGTTTTTACCTTGAATTTTATTATACAATCAGTATGAAAATTAACACCCAAGAAAGTCGATGTTTTGGTTTTTTTTTTTGTGTCCGGTATTTGATTATCCAATGAAAGCAGCTAATTTCTCATTACATTGACAATGACATGATATTAAAACAACAATGCTTAAAAGGAAACTAAAACCACATTTGTTTTCTTTAATTACGGGTTTACACCAGACTGTCTACCCAGTCAAGCCTACACAGCATTTGTTCTTCACCATTTTCCTAATAACACATTTCAATTCCCAGACCAATCCACCTTACATGTACATATTATTTCTAACCTGTGATAAAGGTTCACACTGCATGGCCAGTAGCTGTGAGTTTGCGTTGAGCTGGAAGACGTCCTGTACGGCACATTTACTCATATGGTCCTCTGCTTTACTTCCTCCTATCACAGACTTGTTGGCATGTACATGGACAACTCCACTGTTTTCTGGTAACAAGAGGAATAGGTTTAAGAATGAAAGAGGAAAATATTGTCCATCAGTTTTTTGTTGAACTGTTGAATTTTGAGTTAACACAGACTTGTTAGCATGTAAATGGACAACTCCACTGCTTAAAGGATGAAAGAGGACAACATTGTTTATCAGTATTCATTGTATTAAGGGAATTTCATTAACATGAAATGTGTACACCGCCTACGTTCAGTAAGAAAACTAAGCAAAAATTGAAGAAAGAATTGAAACCAAAAAACTTCACTTAATAACAAGGATGGCCAGCTCATAGAAGCCTACTGTACACTGGATGGAGCCCACAAATTAATGTAATATAACATAATTTCAATAACTTTCCAAAAATTTACTACTGGAATATGGAATACAATTGTTACTATGGTCAATGAGTTATTTGATAAAAGTACAAATCTTCCATTTTAAATATTAAATAGGAACAATCTTTCAGCTCCCACCTTGTTACTATAAAATCTTGCTAAAATCAATGTTTTTGTGATTGTGGTTTATTGTTGTACTTATGGTTATTTCACCCATGTGACAGGGTGCCACGCCCATGTGACAGGGTGCCACGCCCATGGTTGATGAAACCACCCTCAAAAGACTCTAGTAACAAACAAAGACAAGACAGGATTATATACAAATAAAACAAAGACACCTCAAACGTATTGCTCCTTAGCATCAGGCTAACAGGGAGATCCCCCTAACTGCCTGCTATTTAAACTAAAAAAAAAACTCAAAGCTTAATATGCATGCAGCTTAAACTAATTTTTTTTCTATTGTACCAAGCAATGAATACATACAAAAATTACGTACTCAAAACGTCCTTTACAGATGAGAAGGATTTCCGCTTTAATAGTGGCAACAGTTCGTTTCTTTTTTGTTTTCTTTGTCCTTTCCCAATCCCTTTGCCTTTCCCTTCTCTGTGCGATTTAACACAGACTGGAGTATTTAGAGTTGTATCTACAGTCGTCTTGTCTGTTTGTTGGGATACTGCAGAATCTAAATGATATGAGAAATACTTTAGTATGATGGGCTCTTGAGTAACTTAACTGTATTTTTCCTATCTTCTGCGGGTTATTGCCATAATATATACATGAACAGTTTTTCAACAAAAAAAAATATGACATTCTTTTTCCCTTTTACACTGTAGATCTCTGTTCACTCTGATAATTCAGTCAGTGGCAAGTGGTAAATCAAAAGGGCATGAGGAAAAACAACATTATATGATACATCAAATGGTCAAATGTTATGGTTCGCTGAAGCAAATTATAGCTTTAGTTTAACTAGCAAGAATCATTTTAGAACCACAAACATCGATGTTAATGTTTTACCTCATATGAGTTTTTGAAGCTGAATGAAGCTTATTATAATGTTAATAATTTTTTAAACTTTAAATCACATTACTGTCTGACGGTTTCTGATGGATGACAAAATTTATGCTTTAAGTGTTTGTCACATATTTGTTGCAAATTATGGCACGCCAAAGCGGAAAAAATTCAAGATTTATAAATTTAACTCCAAAATGGAAACTTTGTGTTCACACTCACAATAAAACATTACATATTTTAAAACAATTGTTAATGAATTCAAAAATTTTACTCCAAACTGTATACTTTATGTTTACACTAACAATAAAACAATACATGTTTTAAAACATTGTACAAGTTTAATAATTCTATCAATCTATTTTTATATAAAATAACTTTTTAAGCTCCAAGATTTTTTTCTTGTCCAAGATTGAATTTTTCTTGTCAAAAATTTTATTTATCTTGTCCAAGATTTTATTTTTCGACACAAGAGCCGGTCTAAACACAGGATGACAAGTAGGCTATACATGTAATATACATGCATGATCTTAGTCCCATTAACGAATCCTGCCATAATCACAGACACGTTAGTTGACAGTGGCGCCACGCTTGTTTGTTGTTGACTTCGATGCGTAAATGACTTTCTGATAGGCTGCTTGTTTCTACAATAGTCCAATTAAATTTTGTGCCACGTTTTTGCCTCGAATTGCAGCAAGGGTACTAATGTGGAAGTCTCGTCTTACACATTTTGACCCTTGCCATAGGAAGATGAGGGGAGGAGGATCAGAAGTCAAAGGTCACAGTGGTGCTATGAAGATTGTTAACTTTCTACCTTTTTCCAGGTTGAAGAAAATATCCATGAAGTCATCCACACCATCAGATGTTTCAGCACTTGTATCACTTTCCTCTGTTACCTCCCCTTGATCGCTCTTCAATGTGGGGGGAGATAAATACTCAGCTATGTCAAATTTCTTAAAACCAGACTCCAAATTCTCGTTTCTCTGAAAAAATGAATGATATGGAAGTTTCTTTCAATCAAATTGTGCTTACTTACAAACAGATGAAAAAGTTAAAATTGTGATCTTTTATGGATAAGCTGGAAAGAAAACTCTTTGTTGTTGCCTGACCAAACTGCTGTTCTATTAGGACCATTCCATGGTCTATCATTAGTCCATCTTCAAGGCCATTGTAATCTGTAGTACATTTTTATTGTTGGAGGATTAATGTTCTACCCAACAGAATTTCAATTGTTTGACGACATTCTCACAAGATGTGGCTCCAGCAATCACAGGGGTGGTTTTTATGAAGTTTCCTCCTGGTTTTTCACCGTAATTAGGCAAGGAGCCGTGTGAAGTGGACAATCCATTGTCATATAAGTGAAATACCCTTGAGTACGATGTTAAACCCCAAACAAACAAACAAAAAATGGCCAGAGTAGAGTGGCTGCCTGGGCTAGTGAAGACACATTGTGAATAGATACAATGAACATTTTTTTCACATTAAACGGTATATGAAATGGGCCTGCATAAGGCCCTGACAGTGAGCTGCACATCAAAGGAGGATCAGTAGTCAGATAGTACATTTGGAAGTCTATAATTTTATAGTATTAGACTTACTTTTAGGATGTCCATGGTAAGGCAATTTTCTCCAGTCCTTAGTGAGAACATGTTCTTTAATCCAAACAGTTCACCTTTCTGGTCCTTGTCACCCTGGATGCCATGAAAATATCGTCTGGCATTCGTCATCCCTATGGCGACTGTATCCAGTTGCTATTAAATCCAAACAATTCATTTTAGTTTTATTTGCATGCGAAAATGTACATAAACTAGTCGAGTTACTAAGGACTAATACTTAAAACTTTTGGTTAATTTTATTCATTTTGTAGTGAAAGAATATATTCAGTAAAAAGGTTGATAAGTGGGTACAAAGGGAGATAAATCTATAACTTATATTACAAGCAGCGCCACCTATGTCATAATATTTCTAGTCTATAACACAGGTGGCATTGATTGTTATATGAGTAAGAAGTTGACCTCCCTTGTAAGCAATGGGCCAACCCCATTAACTGTAAAATAAATAATCTGTAAAAATAAAATGTTACACAACAATCACAACACCTAAATCACCTAAAATTTTGTCCGTAAAATTGTTACTTTTAAAGTTATTAATGGACTTTTTGGCAGAAAAAGACACACTTTCCAGTAAGAAAGCAACAGGATTTCTCAGAAAACATCAATTTGTTTGTATGAGTGGAGGTTTATCGCTATACTGTTTGTTTAGGTGCTTTAATACTTTAACACCCTCTGGTTAAGGGCAGTTTGTTTGAAGAGTAGCAATACTGTCTTTACTCAGCACTATAGGAAAATTAACTTTCCAACATTATGGGAACGCTTCACATCTTATTTGAGCTAGTGTCAATTATTGTTCAAAATCACTGCTGTCATATAAGTGATTTACCCTTAAGCACGGAGTAGAAAACAAAATATCAAAAAAGTAACAATTATTCATAACGAAATTTACAGTAATCTCATTCTGTCATGTGTTGAACATGCAAAGTAAGGACCTTACACTTTAAATTAGAATATTTAAATTGATAAAACTGAATAACAATGAAATGACATTGATCAAACTGATTTATTTGTTTCACTCTTATAATGGTGTGCCAGCCCAACAGGTGGAGGAAACCATGCTCAACAAAATTGACAATGACAAACAAAGAAAGCTACGATAGAAAAAAGGACAATCATTGGATACACTACAAATAAATCACAAACAGATCAGCTTCATGTTGCCACTTCGCTCCAAGAGAACCAGGGCAACAGGAAGCTCCCTCCCAATCAACAGGAAGCTCCCTCCCAATCGTCATTGGATGAAACTGAAAGAACATTGACATAACTTATGCACTCCTATGACAGTGTATCAGTCTGAAAAGTGAAGGAAAACACCCTTGATGCCCCTTGGCAACAAACAAGACAAGACGGGACAATTACAACAGGCAATACCAAGACATCACAAAACTTCCTGTTGCCCTACCAGGGCTACAGGAAGCTCCCTCCCACCCCCTGTGGTCTTGTTTCTATGTACCTGTTTATACACCTGTCTCAGGTATATATTCTCTTCAATGGTACCAGCTGATACGAGCCTGAACACCTTTACATGTCGTCTTTGACCAATACGATAGGCTCTGAAACAGAAATCAAATATAGTCAGATCAAATTGGAAACTATCCCAACACTAGAGGGGCAACACTATTAATAAGGAAAAACAGTTTATTTTGTCTGCTGTACTTAAATTCCTGTAGTTATTTTGTTTGTTTTATTGGGGTCTAAAGCCATACTTTGGTACTCAGAAATATTTAACTTATACAGTGTGCCAAACTAGACTCAATGACAATTAACAAATACAAGACAACATAACCAAGGGACACAACAATAAAGACATGACAACAGATTGTTTTCATGCTGCTTTTCATCTCTAAAACCACCAGGGCAACAGGACACCTAATCAGAAGATATATTATTATTATTATTATTTGAAGAGTAAAACCTATTTTCTGGTCACACATTGGCAAATTAACTAGAATATTGGACAGGATAAAGACATTAACCAATCACCAAAGGCTATCCTTAATAATGAAATAGACTCTGGCCAATCATAGTAGGCTATTATGGAAAATGATATAGACTCGGGCCAATCACTGAACATTCTTATTATCTTCTCTTCTTGGAGCAAAGTCATCAGCTTCTGTCCAACTGACTCCTGACTTTGTTTGTTTAATTTGGGTTTTATACTTATGGTTATTTTACTTAATATATGATGGCAGGCGAGCTGAATGGGTGAAGAAACAATCATCCATGTCAATAATGTCAGGACAATCACAAAATACAACACAAAAACATCACAAATATATCAGCTTTTGTTGCCCCTGGGAGTACCAATCAACAGGAAGCTCCCTCCTATCCAACACTACCATTGAAGGTCATTTAATTTACATGGCATCATATTAATCTTATCTAAGAATCTTAAGTTTCCTGGCCAGAGCACCTATTACTTAATAAGGCAAGCCTTGCTACAAAATACAGAGTGACACCTGGCGAATTGAACGTGTGTTCGATGATCATACCTGTCCTGGGCCTGTAGGTCATAACTAGGATTCCAGTTAGGATCAAAGATGATAACCACATTAGCTCCAGTAAGATTCAGACCCAGTCCTCCGGCTCTGTGGAAATACAACAGATAAAGGCGGAAGTTTAGTACAGTAATATTAACTTTGTTTGTTTGATTGGGGTTCAACGTCGTACTCAAGGCTATTTCACTAATATGACAAGTGTCCATTTAACTCTGTTCCTTGCTTAAATATGGTGGAAAACCAAGAGGAAACCTTGTAATTGTCCTTGTAAAAACCTGGCAATTGTCATGAGCCACATTGTGTGACTCACTCATATACCTGATTGCAAACAAGTGAATGGTACATCAAAGTAAGATTAGTAGGCAGACATCAGGAATATTAAGTTAAAGTTTGTTATGTCACCAGCAACAGATTTGTTAGTTTCTTATAGCTCTTTGGTGTCGTACTCCACGTTTTTTCCTTTGTAAAAGAAGTCTTCAACTCAAGAAAGGTAAAAAGCCTTTTGTTATGCAGCTTTTACTCAGAACAGGATGAACAGTATTTTTGCAGCGGTGCAAAACAATTTATGGCTAGGTATAGCTATATATTGCTGGTGTATACTGCCGTCAGGTAAGTGAAATACTTTGAGCACATTGCTAAAAAGGCAGCAGTCTCTTATACTCTCGCATCAGCTGTGTATCAAAGGAGTGAAGTAGATCAATGCACCAAAACCGAGCAAAAACAAGACAAAGCGTTTCAATAATGGAAAGTTAATTTTCCTCCAGTGCTAAGTAAAGACAGCATTGCCACTCTTCAAACAAACTGCACTTAGCCAGAGGGCTGGCTCTGTAAGATAAATAAAATTAACTTTCCCAGTGATGCACTGTCAGCGAGGAATACAATGGGAGTCTCAGAAACTTGGCAAGGGAGGCAATTTAATCCTTGAAAGGCAGTCCTCTGACATCACAACATTTAGGATAATGGCGCTTTCAAATGAAGTCACACACATTTATCCCTTGTGACGTTACTAAAAAGGCCACGCTTTGATGTCAAAGGACTGTATGCCTTACAATGCCCCATTTTTTACATTATGGGCCCTTTATCGCACAGACAACTATATAAGTAAATGCAGAGAGACATTTTGTAACCATCAAGTAACATCTAGCTTTTCAACGCAGACTGGGAACTTTGGGATAAATCACAAGATGGCGCCCTACTTTTAGGCAGAGAAACAAAAAATAAAGTTGCTTAAAACTTTGAAAAAATGTAATGTGTGTCAACCTCTTAAGGAAACAAATTTTGCTTGAAGAATTATGAAATTTGTTAGTATCTTTAAAATGGAATTGCATTGGTCTACAGCTGTATGACATGACAGCATAGTCCCGGTGTATTTATACACCTGTAATATGTCTGGCTACGACCGCAAAATTTACGCCGTTTTAGTGAATATCACTACTCAAAATGGTCCTGTTTTATGACCAAGCAGGCTGTATATATGGCATGGTTTGTTTGTTTGATTGGGGTTTTATGCATACTCAAGGGTATTTCACTTGTATGACACTAGCCAGCCCAATGGGTGAAGGAACATAGGCATGGAGGCAAGACCGCTTCGGGTTTTAATCAAATGGTAGACGGACAGCTTGTTTGTTTATGTGAACAGCCGGAAAATCATGTAACCATACAACATTCCATAGGTTCAGTGAAATCCCATGTCTTGTGAAAATAATGCATGGGCCTGAAGTAGGATTTGGACAGAAATCTGTGATCTTACATTTTGTGATTGTGAGAAATTGGACATTGTATCCAGGGGTGTTTGTGTTATTAAAAAAATAGTCCTTTTTGTGTTCTTATAAAGGACTATTTCACTAATCTGACGGTGTGCCGGGCAACTGGTAATACGAAAAGAAGACAGGATGCAATAACCGTGACACAACAACAATGACGCAACAACAGATCAGCTTGTTGTTGCCCAGTCGCTCTGAGATCCCAGCCAACCTCCCACCCATTGCTGTTGGGGAAATCTGTAAACTTACTTGGTAGATATAAGACAGATGAATATGTTAGGGTCCTTGTTAAACTCTCTGACGATGTCCATTCTCTTCTTGTTATTAACGGAGCCATCAATCCTTCTGAACTCATGGCCCACACTTATAACATACTGCTCCACTATATCCAATAACTTAAGTGAAATAAGAAGAAAAACTCAACAAAACATGATCAGCAAAATGGCAATAAGTAATGTGAAGCTAAACAGTTCCAGAAAGTGTATAAAAAACAAGTTTGTCTGATATGGGTTTTACCCTGTGGTTAAAATGTTTTCACTAATATGATGAGGTACCAGGCCATCAATAGCTTGGTTGAGTTGTTCCAAGAAAGGTCATGACCTTGTGTATGGTATAGATTACCATGCCTTTTATGTCTGTAGGTTACCCATGACAACTCAAGATTAAGAACTATTTAGAAACTCGAGTATGAGATGATTCATTGATTTTAAATAATCAACATCACTGTGCCTGTGTGATTAATTTTTAGAAGTATGTAGATTATAACATTATCACATATTTATGTTTAAACCAGAAATGCGGATGTACCTTGGTAGAATATGAGAAGAGCAGAACTTTGTCATGACGCTTCTGGAACACACCCAGAAGTCCGTGGAGAATCTAAAAACAGAATGAATGTGAAGGTATTATAACAGGACACACAAACAAAACACAAAACAATTATAACAAAAAAGTTTTCTGTAAGTCTGTACCAGTTCAATTTATTTGTTTGTTTGATTGATTGATTGATTTGGATTTTTTACGTCATACTCAGTGGTATTTCACTTATATGACGCTGGATTGTTCATTTCACAATATTCTTTGTTTGAATATGGTGAAAAACCGATAGGAAACCTCATAAAAACCACCCCCACGATTGTCAGACCCACATCCTCTGATTCACACATATACCTGATGGACAGCAGACGAATTCGAGTCTGTGAGCAGTACAATCGCTTGTTTGATTGGGGCTTCACGTTGAACCAGTTCTCCAGATAGTTTTTTTTCACAACGGGTATTTACCCTCACTTTTCAGAACATGGGGGTATTTACCCCCACTTTTTTTTTAAAAATTTTTTTGTTTATTATTGTTTTATTTCATTTTTGCAGGAGAGGGGATATTTCTGATGATCAGCTTCTTTGGCAGATACCAGGAGTTTATCAAATAAAGAAAGAACTTGATAATTATTTGAATTTTTTTTTTTTTTTTACAAAATAACTTAGGCTATACATGTTTGTTCAGTTTGTAATGTTTGATATTTTCTTACTTTTAATAGCCTTGCATTCCTCATCAAGGACAACCAACATGTCTAAAGTGACCAAACTGTAAGAATAACAGCTTTAAGAGGGCGCAGTGAAAGTGGAATCTCCGGTGGCCTGGCATTTTTCATGTTTATATTATGCTAAATATCTATTAGTGCAATAGACCAACACAATGGAAATGGTATCAATAAACTCCTGCACAAAAGGAGCCCCGTCATTGGACATAATTCTGTTATATCAGTCAGTCAGATTGCGTTTTTCTTGTACATCTTGGCACATTACTCTGACGATACCAACTATGGTTCCGAGTTTTCTATCATCGTTTTACACATGTAAATAAAGATGTTTGCATAACAGCACATTCTACTGTGTTTAGTTACGCATTGATTTTAGTTTCTGTGCGTATTTGCACAAAAATACTGCATAAAATATGCAAATATGCACGCTATCTGGAGCCCTGTTGAACTAAATGTTATTTTACTTACATAATGGCCTAATGGGTGAAGGAAACCACCCTTGACGCCACTGGCTACAAACAAAGACAAGACAGGACAAATACATGTGAATCACAGGATATCACAAACAGATCAGCTTCAAGTTGCCCCTTAGCTCTGAAAGTTCTGGGGCAAAAGGAAGTTCCCTCCCAAGCGTCCAGTGGTACATTGAAGTACAAATGTAGGATTCGTAGGCTAACACGATAACCACATAGCGATGACCACAATCATCCATAGGAAAAGGGAAATCCATGAATAAAACCTGAAAGGAAGACAGGCCTGAGTTTATCAAGTTAACAGATTAGTCTCCAAAGTAGCTAGCCTGGGAGTGTGAATTCTTTTCCTTTTCTAGACACAGGCCTATAAAGGATATAATGTATGGTGGACTTTTCATGCCAAAAAGTATAAATATGGTATGAATATGTTTACTCATATACCCAAGAGAAGGTGTAACTAATAATATAGAGGGCATAGTTTAAATTATTTCAATATTTTTGTGTTTGTTTTTAAAAATTTTAAATTCAATTATTTTACTATCTTTTAAATTTTAATAACCAAATACTTACAAAAATTAATGGTTAACAAAAATCTGATAATAACATATGAATCCTTCTCATAACTTTGACAACTTACTTTCATTTTCCCGCAGTACTTTGGGTCTGATAATGTTCTGA
>JAQQZZ010090695.1:0-33767 GCA_030265115.1 Mopalia vespertina
AAATTTTTCTCTCTTCATTTATTCAAAATATATATATGCCAGAACCAGGCTTTCGGATTTACTCAAGCAAAAACCAAGCAAATTTTTCTCTCTTCATTTATTCAATATATTTATATATATAGTTGGACGAACAGTAACCAATGACTGTTCTCTGTCCTCTAACATAGCCTGCCTTATGATATGAAACTGATACAGGTGAATTTTTATGTTTTTTGCGCAGTTAAAGAAGGCATACTATGTGTCAATATACCATAATTATTGCACATCAAGCCTAAGTCATATCTGGTAACATGTCTTATGGAATTACGCTATTACACATAGCTATGCAACGACAACTGACTCAGGTGATCTGTGAAGAAGCTCTGCAGTGACCGGATTTAAATCGGGTTTAAAGGTGAGATTCGATATCTGTTTTCATGTTGGGCTTAACTATGTGAAATGTCTATCACGAGCTCTAGATCCCTCGACGTTACAGATGTTTATTCTTATAAATGTTCGGTGTATCGATTTCCAGTCTTATATATAATTGTACAGATATTTATGATTTTATGTATGTTAAAGATTGCAGTTCGTATTGCAATAAGATATGAACTCGTATTCTTATAATAACAAATCGATAGTATGGTTACAAATTGTTATTCTCATATTTATGTTAGAGGACAGAGAACAGTCATTTATAAAAATAAAAAGATGTTTTTCATTACCAATCTCTATTGAGCTGCGCTAAAATTATAATTATTGAATATCTCTATTGCTTGGAAATGGAAATCACTTTTTTATGTCATTTTCCTTTCCTTGTTAAGTCTTTCTGGGTCGTAACTGAAGGGCAAGGCCCGACACACATGTCAATCATCAGTGTGAAGCGTGCTCTCCTTGAATTTCCCTGGCTGACTTTTCAACTCTGTCTCCGCCCACATCCACATATGGGTAACATTATCTAAAGTGTGTTTGTAAATCCGCCCATACACTGTTTGTAAATACGGGCATGTCAGAGCATGTTTTGGAAAGCACCTTTATTTATAGATGTGTCATCGGACTTGGGGAATCCCCTTTCAGCACGCGATAATCGTAGTTTGTATATGAACTTTTATTCAACAGTTTCTAGGCCGTTACTCTGAGGTCGTCTTGTCTCGCAAGACGTATAGATTTTAATTTCGTTACGTTTAAGTAGAACTGTGACCCGTGAACAAGAAGAAAGGACTCGGACTCCGGAATAAAGTGGGTCGTGGCTCTTCTCTTCTTTGTTGTGATGTAAGATTGGAATAACAGCTGTTGGCATAGCTATATAGCGAGGTCAGACCCAAAATAAACGCACTGTCAATCACGGCCTATATAAGGACTGTTGATAAAGCTCGTACATTTCACAACAGTTCTACTCCTCGTTACCTGCAGTTAAACTTTATCTCTTCAAATTTACCTGTCTCAAATCAAAACACAGAATGTCAGAGTCAAGCTACTCGCCTATGGGAGCGCTACAGTACACCGATGCTTACCTCGATCCTTTTGGAACAGAAACCTCTCTCTTCTGGGATAGCGAGGCTTTAAAAGCAGAAATTAAAATTGAACCGCCAACTTTGGAAGAATTTTGTGATACCAATATTCATGACACGGCGTTATTTAACATAGCTAAAACAGCCGAGGAAACGGGAAGTCTTATGCCCTTGTTGAAGGAGGAGTTGCGGTGTAAAATTCAAGCGAAACGATTAGCTGCTGGGCAGTCGGAACTGACGGTGTTCGAAGAGAAACCAAAGCGAACTCAGGTGTGTACTAATGATATGAACACATTAAACACTGTAGTACTACATGTTTACACTTTGCCATTTCTTTTCAGATTTAACTTTGAAAAATGGAATCTGGTAGAAACGGTCGACTTTTCTCGATTCTTCTAAGCTCAGTTTAAATCGTTTGCAGCATGTATTCTTACTCAATCTTGTGCAAGCTGCCGTGTTTGTATGTTACCATAGATACACTTAGCAGGTTCACATCGGATACTGTCAATAATTATATGATAATTGAAGCAGATTACTGAACTGTTTATTTTGGCCCATATTTAATAATCTGTTTGGTGATAGAACTCCATAATTACAGAACCATGTTGCTGAGTGTAAAGCAGTTAATAGGGATGAATAGTATATGTATTAAAACTTCTCAATATATTTATATCGCTTACCCATTGCAATCCTTATAGTTTTCTGCCTTATTATCTTTCTACTTTTAAAAAACACCCAAAGATGTAAAACTGTTGTTTATTTTACCCTTTAAAATTAAGATTTTATAAACTTTATATTTTATTTCTGTTTCTTATATACAGCTGACTGATGACGACATTAAACGCCGTGAAAACCGCAAAGCTCAGAACCGTCGGGCTGCCAAACGGTACCGAACAAAACAACGCCACCTTCTTTCTAACGACAAAGAGGTCAGTGTGCATAAACAATTATGAATGGTGAAATATAACGATTTCAGTTGCAAAATTCTATTCAAACGTTTAATTGTTTCCAAAATGAAATCTCTTTTTTCATGGTACAAAATATTATAGATATTTTTGAACAGAAATGAATACGAGCAGTTAAAAACTTTAAATTTGTTATACGTAAAAATCAAGTAAAGTGTTTATAGTCTTTATTTGGATCTAGTTTACGTCTTTATTTAATTTTGTTTTATTTATAATTTTCAGGATAAATTGCGTCTGGAACAATATAATTCTAGTTTACTGTCAGAAGTCAGTCAACTCCGCAAAGAGAATGAGATGCTGCAGAATATTATACGTGAGCACCAGCGTGAATGTATGTCCCCGCGTGAAGCCATAGTCCCGGACTGGCAGCTTGACACCTCTTTCTTCCTGAATTGACTTTATGTAAACTAGTCTGCCCTGTCACGGAATCACGAAGATAAAATGTCTTCTAATCTGAAAAGAAACTAAACGTCTACCAAATGACGTAAGTACAGCACCAGACCAATAATTGGTGCACCGGTTTCGGGCTCAGAAACTGTAGGCATCACCAGGGAGATTTATTGATCCCTTGTGACCATATTATGCCTAAATGCTCGTTAAAATGTGCAGCGCACCTGTGTTGATCACATTCTACATGCTCTCAAACATCTCGGAGCTGGTTATAACACTATAGGCTGACTGATTACTAATGTATATAAAATATTGTGTTATACATTAAGCCCAAACGATCTCATTTGTCACAATGTAAATTTTACGAATTGATGTCTCAGATCAATTGTGCTATTTTCAGAGAATTTTTTAATCAGTTCCTCACAAATTTGATCTCAATATTTTTTATTTGTCAGACCGTTAAGCATAAAGCCACCCCAAAGATACATTTTAAAACAGTAACATCAATGTTTATCATTACATCAAAAATTCATTTAATTTCAATCACAGAAGCAAACAATCATTTTTAACAGCATTATATTTTATCTATTTTATTACTGGCATAAATCGATAATTATCGGGTATTGAACATCTTCATTTAAATTTTTGTCGTTTCTGTCAGCGTTTATTTATCCAAACTCAATTTGACTACATATATACATTTTTTTTATTATTAAAATTCTGTCATTCAAAGCAGTTGAGCTCCATTTTCATTTGATTTCTCGTGTTGGGATTAAAATCGTAATACAGTTTATATGTTTACGTGTATAGATCAGCAGTCATTGGGCCAACACTATCAAAAGCTGTATTCCTAGCTAACAGTTTGATAATCAATATGTTATAATTTATTTGTTGTTTTATTAACGAATTTGTCGTTTTTGTATTGTATATTTTGATGTCGTTTACATGCTGAATTTATTTGAATTTATTTACCGTATTGATTATTAACAAATTTTGTTCATAAATGGTTTAGTATTTTGTATTTGAATTTCTACATAAGGGTTTGCGATTTAATTGAGTTTAATATAAAGTAGGTATATTAATTGTATGTATAGACTGTTGGTGAATTGTTTTATTGTCGTCTCGGTGTAGATTGTGTTCGTGTTAAGTTGATGTATGTATATATATGTGTTACAAACTGAAGAGAGAAACCAGTGCATGTCTATGTTTTACACCAAGTGATATAGCTGTATTCAGTTTGTTCCAGATAAAATACTGGATTATATTTCATGCCTTTATCATATACAGTGCGTTATGCATATATACGCATATTCATCAAATGTTGTTATATGTTACCCAGGTGTTAAGTCACGTTAACTTATTGTTTTCTTTTTTGTTCTTGGAATATAAAATTTGAACTATCATCAACCATTTGTCTACAAAAGTCATTTACGATTTACCTATGAAATGAGCCTGTGCAAACATATGTAAAAGGTCGATATTTTGATATGGAGGAATATATATGAATGTTTTTTACAATTAAATTCCATTTTAATATTAAATTTTGTCTTTTTGTTTGTGATTACAAAGTATGTTGCAAAGAAGCTGAAATGCGAATCAGTGTGTCATGAAACACGAATCGATCGTTAGACAGTTTGTAGAAAAAATCGACTAGCTGTGTCGCGAAACACTAATTGACACAAGAGAAAGAGATTTAGACGGCCCATCGACGTCAATCACAAACCATATAGAGATTAGTAATCGACTTGCTGTGTCTTCAAACATTAATCGGTATCGCGTCATAGAGTAGCAGAAATCGACTAGCTGTGTCTGCAAGCACTAGCCAATCACAAGACAGAGCAGCGGTAATTGATTAATCAAGTGACAGATATGAGTAGCTGAAACACTGACGAATGTCTCGTGAATACACCAAATAAGTATCACTCAATGTTTATTGAAAATTTTAAGTAGTTGTCAAGTGTAAAGTCTATTGTCCATTCGATATAATTTGTGTCTTCCGTCTGTAGATAATAACACTTAGTGATAAGGACCGTTGGAAGATCTGTAGCCTATACGTGTTCCGCTCTAGCAACCATGTCACTGGGCCAATAAATACGTCTATATATATGACCAGTCTAATTTTAGCGACTGGCGTCACCATGTAATCTTATATGAAGTGATTTCATCCTTATCATCCTTTGTAGATATATTTCGTCGCGTGTCCTGTATTGTTTCCCTTGGTAACGCTATAGATGTTTAAAAAAAACCCACAAAAAAAACTCTATACCCCAACAATTAATAGAGTGATGATTGGGCGCTCACAAGAGTATATGTCTGTATATGCTTGCCTCCTATATATACCACATATATATACATCAATACGCAATGAGTCAGCCAATATTAAATCTTGGTCGAGAAGTTTCAAAACAGTGAGTAATAAACCTGGGAGAGGAATAAAGAAAATAACTTTTCCAAGTCATCAATAGGCCCATAGAAATTTAAAATGCACGAAATTTTAAATACGTTTTTGTTTTTAATTAAGTAACATAAAGCACATCGTGGGTGGATTTTTACAATGTGTGAAAGCGTAGATTTCAAATTTATAACTTTAGATGTTAAAATTTGATTTTTTAATTTAATTCTAATTTCATGAAGTTTAATTAAGCTATATTTAAAACCAATCTTGGGTGTATGTTGTATTTATAGAAACTGAAGAAATGTTTTGCTGGATTTTACATGAAACCTTTTGTCGTCAAAGTTAACATTTAAACTGTATTACTTTTTTTAATTTTGTGTGAGGTCAGCTATCACATGGTGCTTTAAAGATGGAGGGTATGTATATGCATCATTAAACAGATGGAAGTAGACGCGTTGTCTCTAAAATTATGCATAAGGGTTTACTCATATTGATTATAGTGATATTCGCCGTGTTTTATGTGAGTATTTAATGGTGGTTTATACACAAGGTAAAACCTTCTGACAATCGTTTTCTCCGTTACTTATATGCACAACATTTGTGTTAAAAGAGGGCAGCGAAACTTGTTAAAACGGACACTCGGCTGTACCGATTGGTTGTTTAATTGAGGTTTAATGCCGTACTTAAGGTTATTCCACTCACATAACGGCGTGCCAGTCCGTAATATGGTCTGTAATACACGAGTTACATGTTATAAATACATAATAACACCAATAATATCAATACAAAGTAATATAAATATTTCTAACTATAAAGTCCTTCTTATCTATTATGTTAACTGACAGTATTTGACTTTTTCTGTATATAAGAATGTGAATGAAGTCAGCCCTTCACTATAAAGATGGTTTAATAAAATCGAAATATATAGAATATTATACATGTCTTGTTTATCATTCTTCGGAGATGAGACTTGGGTCTTTTGTGCTAAACTGTATACTTAGTCGAAATCTATGTATGTGATCTGTTATACGCGGAAGAGAAATGGAAACTTGTGATTCACCATCGTTTTTAAGTGCGCATTCCCTGTGTTATTTCCAACAACTATAGTTATTTAATTGAAATGTTCACAATGATATAATGTCGATGTAAAACGATAAATGGTCAACGGTGATGATCTCAATGGGCATTTTAATAATAGACCTCGAATCCTACAAAGACGCTGCGCGAGAAGTTACACCAATTACGGGGTCTCAAAATCACTTACAGCTCTATAGGATATATCTTACACAAGAAAAGCTTCGATGTTTATCAGAGAAGGATGTGTGACATCATTTTGGTAGATTTGTTTGTCAAATTTCTAATAATAAAATAATATGCCTGGTTCATTCCCGGTCAAGGAAGAGCGAAAGAGAATTTTCTGTTATACTGGAAAAACCAAAAATCAAATTTGGTAAGGAGGATTTTTTTAAATGGATGCCACAATCCTTTTTCCAGGACTGTATAAAAAGTCGTTAATTTTATACTTCATTTGAATGTTTTAAAATAGACACACGCCGTATGTGTTCTGGAAAGCTCGTTTAAAGAGGGGAGATTATTAAAATGATTTTTGTGTCAAAAGTGAAAGTGTATGAATTAGTTTTCAGAAACAGTGGTTTAAAGGTTGGGATTGATTATTATCATATTACAGACTTTATATCAAGTACATAAAGGATTTAAATGTATATCCGGTAGACGTTTCGTGTATACTGTGTGGTGGTAGTATAAAGTCAAAGCAATTAAGCGAATATCATGAAACCAGGTCAATGATATCCGGACCATATGAGCCGGACATTTGTTTAAAAAAACATCTTGACTGCTATGCCACCAGACACATGGGACGTGTCGTAGTTAACACGATAAGAATCTGGTTCACGCGAGACTATATGGGAAGCGGCATGGCTATGATGAATGCCGTGTAGAGTAGAAACCGCGAATGCCTCTTTCTCAGCTTTACGAAACTTTTCAAAGCTAAAGGAAATATTTTCCTTATCAGTCAAAAGCCTGAATTTTATCAATACTCATAGTTAACTATAGTTGTCTATACTTTTAACGATTATTCAATAAATTTCCAGCACAATGAGGACAGAAATAAGCAATATGGTATATGTGATACACTGATTATGTTGATTCTGAACATTTCGGGGAGTATTTACGTTATAATTGTCAAAGCTCGGGATACACATTGTATTATAACCCCGCTATTTATCTTTTCTTAACTCACCAAGATGAAAAAGACAAACCTATCAGCTTACATGCGCCTGGAAACGAACTTCCCGGCTTTCATCCTCCTTGCCATGTACAGATCTGGAAGCATTAGTGAGTGATTCTTGTCTGAGTGGTAAATAATTAGGTAAATGCTAGATAGACTATATGTGTGTGATTAGAACTGACAGTAGCCTAGTCTAGACAATACCCATTAAAGATGGACTCTGAATTCTATTAGCATTATACATAAGTACGGTATACAGATCAATTTATCTTTACGTCTGGCTTGGATTCCATAAATCAAAGTCCGAATCGGTGACAAGTCGGTCATTTTCCATTCCTGCATGTCTACTAAACAATGTAAGACTGAATTATAGAATTCATCAATAATTTGTTAACTGCTGTTAAAATCAGAAAAAAATGTCAACAAAACAACAAAACAACAATACCATATTCTTCTTTATTTGCCATTAAGAAGTTGGGAGTATCATAAAATAAAGAACAACTTAGTATGGATAACAACTTCTTGATTTATTTTACACCACGTTGCTATCTCATTCCAGAGATCGTTTTCAAGTATAAATGACAAAGAACAACGTAGTATGGATAACAACTTCTTTTTTTACATTTACATTTACAGTTTACATTTATACCTAATTAATACGGTATTATCATCAGAGTTATTTTTTGTTATATTTCATAAAAGTTACTGCCAATGGTAGAGGCAACGTTGCATACTAGTATATAAGGTGGAACTTAATACCTCATGCTGGAAAATAGCAGTTTCTGTCATAGGCGCACTTTATTGACAAATATGGAGAGCAGGTAAGAGATTCGAATCCTACCTCCAGCACACGAGAGTGGCAAGAGATGCATGGTGGCGCAGCTACATTCAACTTAGCGAGAGTCAAACCGTTGACCACCATCTCATCCACATGCAATGTAATTATGAAACAGAACAGTTTCTTTTGCCTCAATATGTTAGAATTTGTTATGCCACGATCATAAGAGGCCACATGGTTGGGGACAATTGTCCTGTCTTTAAATCTATGCACAGTACAGGCCTCCATACATCGTGTGCCAGATAAGGAAAAAGTTTACATAGAGAATATTTCACGTCAGTAAAGTAAAGTAAAGTTTAGGTTGTATGTTTTTTCGTTTAGCTGGGGTTTAACACCCTATATACCGGAGGCTATTTTAATCATATGCCCAATATAGGCAAAGGAACCAACTTTATCGCAGCTGGCAAAGAAACAAATTAAAGATTATCTTTCCTTGGTTATAACTTATATATCTCAGAAAAGTTTGTAGGCTGATTTAATCTTAATCCATATCGAATATCTTGTTTGTTACATATGTTTTGAAGAATTTCATAAACTGCAATCCCATCTATTGTCTAAACAGGGGGAGTAACATTCCAATTAAGGTCGGTGTAGAAAAGTAAATTCTGTTCATAACACATATAGACGTGACTAATATAAAATTACGTCATGGCAACCAAATTGTTGGAGGAATTTGGTAAAAAGCAATCCTGTCTGTTGTCTTCACGGAAGAAACCTACAGTCCTAGTTTAAAATTAATTTAGGGGAATTTTTGTCGAGTGATCTTATCCTAAACACGAATAGATGTGACTACGCACTGACGGACAATATGTTTTGCGGAGTGTGGTGAAATGTAACCCCAATCGTTGTTTTGACAGGTATACAGCTAATTTTCGGTTTCAGGTTTATCCGTGAATTTGATTTCAAGTTATCTTATTTACGGACGGCTTGGCAGGTTCAGACCTTCTGCCGATTACTTTTTTATTTAAAAATGCACAGCCCCAATTATACAGGTGAATGTAAGTACCGTATACAAGCAAAACTTTCTCTACAATATATATTTTGAATAAATGAAGAGAGAAAATATAAATCGGCATGTAAAGGGAAGTAAGCTAACTTTAAACCGTGTTACTGATATGTTCGGGTATTTCCCGGATCTGTCCGTTTAGTTATCTTATTTTCTTTGATCAAAAGTCCAAGTCTGAAAGAACGTCGATTCATAGAACTGCATATCGTATTAGCTAAATGGGTGTGGTTGTTATATTTTTGTATAAATGAGGGGAGAGTCCTATGTTTCCTATTTGCAATTATTTGTGTTATGTGTATTTGATTGATTGGGGTTTAACGTCGTAGTCAAGAACTTTTCACTTATATGACGACTGATATGATTAACCTTAATATGGTGTAAACCCGTAGGAAACCTCGGAAAACCCATTAAACCTCGTATTACCCATACATAATAAATGTTCTTCTTATTTATATGTCGGTGAATGTCAGGTTATCTTTTTATTCGCTAAAGTTAGATTTCTGTGGCGTTTTACAACACAGTGTTAAAATACCTGGAATTGCTTTGTCGGCTTTGACGTGCAAATCGAACAACATGATTCTGTTCCGAAGTAACTTTGTGTGGAATTAAAAAGAATGGAGGAAGATCCTACAATCCATGGATTTACCATTGATCTGAACACAGGAAACTAATCTCTTAACACAACACTTTCATTATGGACGCGGACAGTATTTACGGGTTTTCCCCAGGGCAATACCCCTGTTAGTTTTAATGGAATAAACCTCACTGAGGATCAGGGGGTCGTCTTATATATTGCCATTCGGAAGTTCCCGAATGTATTTTACATAAATACTCAGACCTCATTCGCCTGTCGCCATTATGATATAGTTTTTTTCATAACTGACACATATAATTCGCATTGTACAGAGGTATCCCAGTTTCTATCTGTTTTTGGTTTTAGAGTATAATGTAAGCTATACTCCTAAATACATTAACGTATTCCTTTTAAAAAAAGTCTTCTGAAATTCACTCGGTGTGATTATACGTGTGTATTATGTGCATACGGCGGTAAATGGTATTCCGGCGAATAAAATGTATGATTTTAATTTACACTTGATGTGTTTGGACAACTGTATTAATATAATGAATAATATGTCACATATTCTTTAATGTGACCTGTTTCCTGGAATAGTAATTTCCGAACGGTATCGTAGGGATATATTTGACCTCATTCATTATCTCCTATTATTGGATGTGTGTCCTTTTTACATGATAAGGAGTCATAATTACTAGACAATGAGTAAATAATAAGTTATTTTAAGTCCTTTTTTGGAGAGAACTGCGTAAAATGTTGGAGATAGGTTAGTCCTAACTAAAAGTGTGTTTGTTTGATTGCGATTTAGCGCCATACTTAAAGATATTTCACTCGGCGTGCCAACCCAAAGGGGTACATTGAAATGAGCTATAACATTTCGAGCAGACTCGATACCAGATTTAGCGACTTTCATTGTCATTTAGGAATTTGCTACACAGACATTCTTAGCTCATATACATGGTATTGATTTATCAAGAGAATATTAAACAAATCAATCTTTATAGGAGAAAGTGCTACGTAGATTAGCTGGATGTCAAATGCATTCATCATCTATCCAACGTTCAGAAAGAAATTCGTTGAATTTTTCGTCCATGTCTGCGAATGCTTGTACGTCAAAACATGTTTTCAATACAAGTCGTGATCACAACAGAAAAAGTCTTGATATCGAAATAAAAAGCCGTAATATCGAATATCTTAATCGTTTATTTACCTGTTACCTGGCATATTAAAAGTCGAGATCACGACATAAATAGTCGAGATCACGACATCAAAAGTCGAGGTCACGTCATAAATAGTCGCGATCGCGACATAAAAAGTTGAGGTCACGTCATAAATAGTCGAGATCACGACATCAAAAGTCGAGGTCACGTCATAAATAGTCGCGATCGCGACATAAAAAGTCGAGGTCATGACATATAAAAAGTCGTGATCTCGAATTTCTTTATAGTTGTTTTAACATGTTACCTGGCACCAATAGGCTTCCGTAGTAATCCGATCAAAAACCTATGCGATAAAAAGATTGGTAATTTATTCCACTGGTTTCGTAGAAGACAGTCAGTTTGACAACAAGCTGACAATTTCTTCTCTCATCTTGCTCACTTTCAACTTAACTAAAACTAGTTATACATGATAGTGACTTGCCTCTGGCAGTTTACGGAGAACATGAGATGCTTCATCGGTTTTAATCAATTGGCTTCCCTGTGCCAGTGTGATTAATTTTAAATAATATATATCATAGTACATATGGATCTTTCCAAATTAAACACAGCGATATTTTTTGTTTTGGGCTTAAGGCTGTATCAAGTCATGACACATATTGGAGGAACACTCACTCCAATATATGTAAAAATAGATACAATGCGGATATACAAAACGGCGAACTAAGAAAGTCTATAATCATGGCGTAAAAGATCACGTTTGTCCCAGTCTCGCAGACAGCGAAATACATATCAGGTTTGTGTAGCACACAATCTAATTAAAATCAGATCTAAAACGCTCCCGGTGTTTTGTTTATCACTATTGTCATTGAGATTGTGTAGCCCGTAATCAGAAACCACACGCTGAAAGACACGTCGTACAGGAACGTTCAAATAACCTTTAAATTGCACTACAACTGCATGTTAAATGAACAATCTTATATCACACAAATGAAGAAAATTCAAAGAGCCAAAAACTCAGATAGATGTTATGTTTTTCTATCATATGCCCTCTGAACACCTTAAACTATATCCTATTGCATTTTGACACAGAACTATCAATTTCACGGTACATTTCTAATCAGATTGATCCTATATAATGTTGTGCAAATCATCATCTAATTAGGATTTATTATCTGCCGATTGGGAATTATCATATCCTAATAAATTTGTAACGTCTCATAATTATGAAAAAAGTATCTATTCATTTATGAGAAAAGCCTTCACAACTGCCCCCCCCCCCCCCAAAGAAAAAACACAAAACAAACAAAACAAAACAAAATTCGGGACTTGGTCCATTTGAACAGTAACGAACACTCCTTTTCAACTTTTAAACATAATAACGATAAAACTAATTTATTCACCCCTGCGATATTTCCAATTTGGTAAAACATTTCGCTAATGTTTTTTTGACATTTCAACTACATTATGACTATGGATAACCGGACAATGGGACACGAACAAACTTCCTTATAATACTAGTATAATACCCCTCCCCCCACCCAATACATAAATATTATCACTGTCCATATAAGGATATTATCAACCGCCCAACAGTGAAGTTTGAATTGTAATTTTATTGCGCATCAAGATTAAATAGGCCTAGTTTCAAAAATTCGATCTGGCTTAGATAGACTTGACATATATTAATGCAGTTTAAGATCACACGCACTTCCTTAGCTAAGTAGTTTAACATTTCGCCCTGTGTTGATATTGATTTGGTTGTCAGCTGACTAAGATATCAACAGCTCCACGTTGCTAAAAGGTTGGAAATCCCCTTTAGGACATTTACACGTTACAAACACGAAACAAATATCCAAGCTTTGAAAGCGTAAATTCTGCATAGTTTACGGTAAGCCAAACTATATGATTTAAGGAAGTGTGGGTTATTGTCCTATATATATTATATACGCATATCTTTACGTACAGGACTGCCACTCTGCATTACCCCCAACACCAACTATTTTCATTTTTAGAATAATATAATACACGTAAACGAATTCAGTCTGTAGTAAAGTCTTTTTCATTTCTCGACAATGTTTATGAGAGTATGGTTAAAAAAGAACAGAAAACTGGAAGATGTTGCTACATTTGAACAATAAAGTTAGCAACAACCAACTTAATATTCTATTCAGCCATATGACAGCTGATAATGATTTGATCGATAACGATATTGATTATTTTATTTATCTGCTGTTAGACCATTTAGATTCAACCCATTATAGGGCATCGGTCACTATTATTAGGAGTGGACAATAACGTACAACCCAGAAAACCCAGGCCGTTCTGCTTTTTGCTGGCAAACCAGAAGAGGACGTGTGGGCCAGGCATACGCTCTGGCCACTCCGTCACCGTTCATTGCATATCGACGGCGAAAGTCACAAAACGTTTAACTCCGTTTCAATTTCATCATGTATATCTTAAGAAGTCTTATTGTTATTCAAGTTACAAATAATAAAAATAACAACAAGTGAATACAGATCATTACCCTTTTGGTTAGAATGTAAAAAAATATATATATTATTCATATTAAGATAACAACGCGGAAAGTATAGTCGTTTCAGACATGTATGGATTGCGACTTTCACGGTCGATATGTATAGTAATTTGCTGGGGTGTATCACTATGTTTCATTCACTTTCCATTACACAATAAAAAGACAAAAAAAAAAAAAAAATGAAGTGAACATTTGTCATTTATTGTCTAAAATTTTATTTGTGCTCTATTGAAAATTGTGTTCTCTAAAAATGCCGTATTAATGTACATTGAAAGAAAGGCTATGGTAAAATGGCAGCCGTTCATCTTCCAGGTTTGTCTTGTGTAGCAACCAAGCCGTATATAGCTGCTGTATAACTTGAAAAAATGACGCCATTGGGAATAACACCCCGAAAAGATGTCGCAGTTTTAGAGAGTTTGCAGAGGGTATTTATGGTCCTGAATTTTCGCACGGGCAGGAAACACACCGATTTGAGAAGAACGAATATTAAAAGGCTTTTCAGACGACAAATTTCCGTAGAAAATTTTCACTCGGGAGAGATTTCAGTGTTCAGTAGAACCAACAAAAAAGGTTTAAAGACAAAATAATATAAATTTCGTTCACAACTTTTTTAAACATTTAATTCCTTTCAACTCTATAAATGTTGAAACATATTCCAAACTTATATTAAATCGCGCTTAGAACTGTTTGAAAACCGCGCTAAAGAACATATGATTTCAAACTCAATTCTATATAAAACTGCGATCTCATCGCTCCTAAACGTCAGTCGTTCAGCATGTGATTCTGACAGCTTAGAATTTTTTATAAAATTAGGACAGAAATATATGAGATATTATTTAATGTTCTGATGTGTGTACTATATATTTATATTGTCACTGCCAATTGTGTGTTTATATTCTAACTGTATATGTACGTATAATATCTGTGTAACGTTAGTCCTTTACAATCATACACCTACTTGTTTGTTATCTGATATCAATGTTTATCCGTTGTCACTTTCATTTTCCTTAGTTCGCTCGTGAGCTTTGTTATCTTTCACAACTAGTATGAGTAGCTAAATTTGTATCCAGTTGGTGTATATGATTGGGTGGTACAGACAGGAGCCTATATAGCCTTGGCAAATTGAATTTAGAATTTAAATGCTGTATAGGTAGATTTCATTGTTCGTGTAAACATGGGAATTGTTTTGAAATGAATTCTCAATACCGTTAGATAAGAAAAGAAATTACCTTTGGAATATCTCATAAATTCAAATATAACAGTGCTAATAACATATATACTAAACGTAATGGGGTTTTGGCAAATAAACTAGAAATTTTGATTGAACGATGTTTTCTACGCCAACATTTAAACATTTTGACCCTGTTAGAGCTCATGTTAATTCCGATAATTGTATTATTTTCACAATACTTCATAACTGAGAGAGTTTCGTCTATAGTAGAAATAAAAATCAAAATCAAACTTTGCTCAATGTTAATACGGTTAATTATGATTCGCTCCATTTAAACGATGCAGTGGATCCTGGAACTCACATCTCTGTCTTAAGTACAGCTGATCAGTATTTTGGATTACTGGTTTACCAACTGCATTTTTTTTCTAAATAATAAGAATGAGAATATTTTACTGCGATTTAGCCACATTTTAGGACGAACAGACTGACATCATATAGCTCAGTATAATTTGGTGCGCATATGAACTAGCGCACCTGTTAACTGCTGGTCTTCCAGCCTTACTCCAAAGACCCTGCACAACAGAAACGTATGCAATTAAGTTATATTTTCTGTGTGTATAACAGGTCTGGGTATATAGCCTTACACCTGCTAGAGACTTAAACATATCTTAAAGGTAATATATTTCTATATTTTTACATGCTTATTCAGTAATTATTAGCTTCTAAAGACGAACATCAGCAAGTGGTGTATCTCTATGAAAGGTCTATACAGTGGCTAGATCGGTTAATATTTTAATACAATATATTATTGCACATGTATGGAAATTAATATTCAATTGATATTCAACGTTATACAAAAGTAAAATATTCAAAAAATATAAACGATAAAATGAACTAAAGCAATTATATTTGGATATAGTCGACATATGTACTACACCAAATATATCCGTGCTGTTTATTAATCATTTTTATTTATTGGAATAAACTGAATGATGGTTCTCATGAGAAAGGCAGCCTTCCTGAACTGTTACACGGGGCTATGTTCAGTTTAGGGGGTCGCATTCTATTTACATGTGACTTAATGCAATCAACAAAAGAGAACGGATGTATATGTTAATGTATACTCGAAAAACCTACATCAGTTGAATAAGAGACCCAAGGGAATAGCGTCAGAAAGCATACACGTTGGACGATTAATAAATGTCAGGACTACTTGCAACAGCTTCAAAATTTTGTAGTCACCACGATTAGTTATAAAATCAATGAACAATCATAATTTACGAGCTCCTTCCTAAAAGCGATATATTATATAAAAAATAACACTTGTTGTTTTTATAAGAAACATTCAAAATAACAGCATTTTAGTTTGGCTTGGCGCAGAAACTAATTGAGAATAGAATTAATTCATGGGCAAAAAAAGAAGAAAGAATAATGCATCTGTAATCTGTATTTAAATTACGATACTCCTTGGCGAAATCTCAATTGTAACCGCGACATGTGGATGATTAACGCGCTGACTCATCTAACAATATTAATCATACATCAAGTTTAAGCGGGCCAAACCGCAAATTCTTTCTTTTATGAAACTTTTTCTTCAAAAATAATATTTATATATGTATGAGTATATGAACCTTTGACTCATCAATATTTATTTTTCGTCATGTTATATAAACATATTTACAAACACAATAAGCTTGCAGTTTTACTGGAACCCGCATGAAACATATTGTCTCGTGAACAGACAAAGGCCTGATCTGAAGTTAAAAAATAAATGGCCCACATTAATCCATAGAAAATTTATACAACCCCCCCACCCAAAAAACCCCCCAAAAAACCCCCAAACAAACAACAAAACAAACAAATAACTAAACACACTGTTTGGATTTGTGGGTCTCCACACTCCATTAGACAAGTAACACGGACCGTGTATTTTAAACCAGTATATACATCTGTCCCACGAATAGATGTGAATACGTATCTTATTGCATTATATATTTTGTAACCATCAAGTACCATCTAGCTTTTCAACGCCGACTGCAACTTTGCGATAAAACCGCGCCATCACTATCTGCATGAGCGGAGATCTACTTTTAATCACACTTACCAAAAACTCCAGCTGCTTAACAATTTGAAAATGTTTAATGCAGGTCAACATAAAATGGAACAATTTTTAGGTTTAAGATAAAATAGTTTTGCTAGTATCGTTTAAAAAAGGGATTGCCTTGATCTACAGCTGAATGACATCATAAAATAGTCCCGGTGTATTTTTACAGCTGTAATTGGCCTGTCGACGGTCGCACACTTTTCGGTGATGTTCCGAATATCACTGCATTCAAAATGGTCCTGGTGTATGACTAAGAGGTCTATACGCAAGTCATGGAGGTAAGACAACGACGGTTTCAATCAAATGGACAAGCTGGTGTACATTCCTAGCTTGTTACAGTCTGTTGACACACTAGATGCGAATACGTATCTTATTGAATTATATATACAGTCAATAGAGATACGACGTCCAGCCTCACGTAACCTTTAGAAATAAGGCCTGCCTCTGAACAAAAAATAATATTGAATCCGCATGGCCTCTTACCTCGCCAAAAAAGATTCTGTCCTGTTCGTTGAGTACTGACCGAGGGGCGGTTCCCAACTGGGAGGGACCCTATGTCCCGCCAAATGTCGATCTCATATCGGGAAGATATTTTATATCGATCAGAAGCGAGTAGGGTACTGGTGAGAAATGATGGACTTTGATGTGAAAATGGACATATTGTCATTTTATTGGTCGATCTTACCCACAAGTGTCCAAGGAAGAAAACGAAATGGCTCAACTCAAGATAAGGTCATTAATTGCAGAAATATGGTAGCGTTCGTTTAAGTCTAATGGTTAGGATGATTCCTCTAGCGTATAGCTACACCACGGATTGGCAGACTCGGCTCCCCGCCCCAGCAACTGCAATTACATTCGTATTTTCTAGAATAGCTAACCCTTTTTGTGATCGCTTTATCCAGCCGTGGGCGTGATTGCATGTTCTGATCGTGCGAAAAAGTAGAGAAAAACAAATGATTGTTTTATATTTATTCTAAGTTTATTAACGATAACGTATATCATTTTTATATTTATTCTAAGTTTATTAACGACAATGTATATCATTTTTTAACGCTTACTACTTTTCAAAGCCTCACAAATTAGTCGAACGTTTGAGATATCAGTGGTTTGTGATGCCAATCCACATATATATAGAGACAGTATAAACAACACAGTCGTAACCTATTTTATTTTCATTTTAGTTATCGACAGTAGAAACAATTTGATCTTTGAGTTGGGCAAAAACGAGCTGGAATGATACTCCTGTAAACGAGCTGGAATGATACTCCTGTAAACGAGCTGGAATGATACTCCTGTAAACGAAAGGCTGTGTGCCTTCTGTCAAACTTATCAAGTTGAAAGTGAATTTCATTATATATGTGTATGTATTGCTTTCAAACATTACGACTAAAAACAGTCACGCGTGCCAAAGATACATTTTAGAAAAATTGTTTACCACTACTGACAAAGATGAAGTGTACAGTCTTTCTGTTGACTATATTAACCTGTATGTTATTCATATTCATTTGCTCTAGCTTAAAGCAACTTTGCACATTAATGCTTTGTAGGCTATTTCCACCAAGTGCATACTAAAACTATGCTTTTCATAACCTACATATATTACAGATGCATGTTTCATCACATACATTTAGCCATTTATTTGATATATATTGTAATTTACCTCTGGTGCCACCTGGTGGCTTTATGATAAAAATAAAGAATTGAATTGAATAATTCCGTTTTGACATATACAGGTAATGCACGTGTCTGAAATCATATTGAGTGGTACGCACGGTTGCGATCATGCATGAGATGAGTCATCGATTTAAATCAACCAACAACCCTGTGCCAGCGTGATTATGTTTAAGAAACATAAACGTTTGAGGCATTTCTAATTATTCGCGATGTTAGATCAAGAAGTTACGTCCACTGTTATTCAGTCAGTGACTTTATACTGCTAACCTAAAGATGTTCTTTTCTTAGGCACACAACATGACTCCTGCTCTTACTAATCTTGTTGTTAGATGTTATTGTTGATGTCCCCTTTCTCCTATCACTGAATCTATTCCACGATAACACTTCCATATTCCTTATCCGAATTCAACCTTATGTATTGATTAATATTCAGAATATAGGCCAGCTTTATTAATAGACCTGTTAGTTTTCCATTTTGATTTTTCGACGAGGAGAAAATAATACGATTGGATGGAAAAGATTGAGGGAAATCATTAGTGTTTTTAAAAATGGCACTTGGTCGATGCGTTCATTAAGTCTTTGTAATAATTCAAGCACTTGTCTCCGAAGTCTATTGCATGTGATAACCTTTAATTAATCCAAATATCCCAATTAAAATAACCACCGATATATCGGTTATGATTTGTATTCCTTGGTAGTATAAGTCACAAGTAGTTTATCTAATTCACAACATTTTAAAAAATTAAAAAACCTTTTATAATTATTGGGCCAAAAGGTTTTGAGTTTGACCATGACAAACTGACATCTTACCTTTTGACCAAACAAACCTTTTTTGGATAAGATAAGCTAAGATAAGATAAAAAAAAACCTGGTGGCTCTTCAAATCTTACCTATATACCAGCGACCAAGAAAAACCTAATAAAAAAATTGACCAGGATTTATATGGTCGATATCATTTTGACCGTGAAAAACCAGGTCGCTCTCCAAATTCTACTCACCAGCGACCAGAAAAAACCTGGTCAAAAAAGTAACCAGGATTTATATGGTCGCGATATATTTTTGACCAGGAAACATCTGGTCGCTCTTCAAATTCTACTTATTCAAGCGATAAAAAAAACCTGGTCAAAAAGGTGACAAGGTTTTATATGGTCGACCTATTCTTTTGACCAGAAAAACCTGGCCGGGCCTTCTATCCGATGATATGCGACCAGTTTTTTTTTACCAGGTTTTTGCTGGTCGAACAAGGTCTGACCAGGTTTTAACTGGTCAGGACGACCAGATTCTTTTTTATTATGTTATTTTTATTATATTTTATTCTATCTCACAGAAGTAGGCCTATACTTTCGGACAATTTAGCGGCCTTAAATGGTACGGCGAATATTGTATTTAAGTCTTCTAAATCACTTTTTGTCCATTCGAATTGAATTTACCATAGACATGCATTTATTTAGTTAAAACGGCAAAGAGACGCATAAGTAAGTTATAGTTTCCATCTGATTAGTAAATGAGTATGAAGCTAGCTTTGGAAATACTCAACGTTAGCCTGCAATGCAATGGCCTGGAGATTAATCAATGTGTATTCGATATAATACAAATATACCATGACACAAGTGGTGATGTAATTATGCAAACATATCGCTAGAGTAACTCATACAAAAGTAAATAAAAAATGTACAGTTATTATTTTGTTAATAAACATATAATTGGCCCAGACGCTGTGTGTATAATGTAAATGAGACACGAGCAGTTTATCTTTACAACACTCGACTATCGCGTGCCTAAACGGTTGACCCACATTTAATATTAACAAATCATTTAATTGGCAAGGAGCCCAAGTTCTGTAACTAAATGCGCATATTTTTTTTTTAAAGCAGACAAAGTAGTCATGACAGCCCCATGTAGCTTTCAATCTGTATAAGAGTCTGTGTGTGTCAATAGACGAAGCAAAGGCCTGTCATTGGATAACAGGTAATCGCTATTTATAAATAAATGTCTACCTTGCTAGGTAACTCTCAAGAGTGAGTGAATACGATGTGGAGCCTTGTCTACAGTCTAGGGAATTAGAATGTACGTGTGCGAGGTACAGCAGGGTACTGGTTATCTTTATCTGTACGTTAAAAACCTCTCACACACAGACACACACACACTCGCACACACCAAATCAATAAATTACACACCAAAAATCAGTATTACTATACGATAATTGAATAAAAATATATGTAACAAAAAAACAAACACTAAATTGGTCGTTAAACAGATTTGATTGGTTACCTCATATAATATATTTATAATAATTAGTTTGTTCCTAGAAGTCCTATAGTTGGGAAATAGATTTGATGAGTACTTTGGACTTTTTGAAATTAAGAACTGATTTGGGTTGTGGCTCTTGACCACGGCTTGTGAAAGTGATTTGATATTCTCTGTGATCAGTACACCTTGTCGTAAAATACATGTGGTTTTCTCTGTGCTCAGTACGCCTTGTCGTAAAATACATGTGGTTTTCTCTGTGCTCGGTACGCCTTGTCGTAAAATACATGGGATTTCCTCTGTGCTCAGTGCGCCTTGTCGCAAAAGACATGTGGTTTTCTCTGTGATCAGTACGCCTTGTCCTAAAATACATGTGGCTTCTCTGTGCTCAGCACGCCTTGTTGCAAACTAAATTTGATATTGTTTGTGCTCAGAACGACTTGTTGCAAAATACGTTTGATTTTCTTTGTGCTCAGAACGACTTGTTGCAGAATATATTTGATTTCCTTTGTGCTCAGTTCGCATTGACGCAAAATATCTATGATTTTCTTTGTGTTTAGTGTGCCTTGTAAAATATATTTGATTTTCTCTGTGCGCAGTAGAGCCTAACATATTGCTATTCCATAATACTGTTTATTATTTATATACCAGTGAACTGCCAGGATTTTCTTCATGCATAAAAGTGATATTTTACTGCAGTTTAATAACACTTTTTGTTATTATTCTCTGAACTTTGAGCCTGTCCGGACTACACTACTTTTTGTGACGTCTGCACACTTCAGTTTGACTGATTAAATGGAGTACTTCAGTGTAGATTGCACTGCACCAAACACGAATATAGTGAAATTGACCCTGCAGGTGAATTGATTTCAACAAATCCGAGAAAATGAGTTGATACCTTGATATCTTTGTTTACAACAAAACAGCCATGCTTCAAACTTTTGAGCATCAACAGTCTCGTGCTCTAGCAAAAACCGAATCACGCTTATACAAGTTTTTAGAAAAAAAAGTTTCTTAGAGGGACAGTCGGACAGATAAATATTATGGCAATCTTATTGGGAAATTTGAATCTTGTGAGGTAGCAAAAACTGATATCTTTTTAATGCATACAACATTGATAACTTATGGTTTTATTTCATTCAGGCGTAGGAATATCGAAGGGATTACCATTCTGACATTTGCGAGACAACAGCTGATCGGGGAATTTCACATGAATTTGTATTTTATAGTTGATATAAATAATAAATAGAATATTACACAGGTAAGTTTAAATACCGTAAATATTGCTGTCATGAATATTAGAAAGAATAACCCACTCGACACTTCGCGTCTCGTTCCATGGGTTATCTCTTTTAACCATTCACTCGAGCAATATTTATGGTATACTAACTTCACTGTGTAATATCCTCTATTTATTCTATTTTATTTTCGACGTGGTCAGTATACATATATAAATTTGATTTGCCTGAGACGGCTGCATGTATGGACATCACAACGTTGTAAACAGCATTTCTTTTCATATCCTTGTAAATCTAATAATATTCTTCAGAGAAATATGTATGTCAACTGATAGGAAATTTAATAGCTATTGTGGCTCATTCTATTTTATAAGAGAAGTTTGGATGACTATTTATCCTTTCAATGAAGAAATGCCTTAAGGTTTATGATGATAGATACATCATAGGGCACAGATTTATTTGTCTAGACTCACAGAAAAACCACGAGACAAGAACTAAATATATATTACTATTTTTTCTTTGTTGTAATCAATAGGTATGTATATCAAGAAGAAAGCCTATCTCACAATGGTCCCAACGATATATAGTATATATACAGCTGTAAACATAATACCATTCTTGTTGGGTCTTTGATATGTGCCGTCTACTAGATTTCCTCACACCCCTTAATTATACAGTGGCTCTTCTGATCGATTGAATATATAGAGCTTATAAACAGTATACAGACATATTGACTCATATGACGTTGTCAATTTCAAACATTTATGAAAAGGGCCAGCAAAGTAATGTTGTCCTACCCCTTGGAGTCACGAAGCCCTGCCTGGGTTGTTTTCACAAACAGCTGTCTCCAGAAACATATTAGAGTCAAGGATTAGGCGAAGTCTGTTTAAGTGGCATTCATCACTCATGTCGTATCTATCTCTAGTATTTATACGACGACAAACTCGATACTCGGCACCGAAGCAATGAGTTGACGAGTGGTGATTTCCAGTTACATTCAAAGATGTTTATTAAAAATGTATTGTTTGTCATTTCTCGTGTGAATCACGGTAACAAATCAAAGAAAGTCCACCTGCATAAAGCAAACAACAAACTCTACTGTTCGGCAGAGTAGCTCAGAATAAAACTCTTGGCTAGGGAAGATGATATTTCCCCTACTTCTATTCTTTCTCCCTGCCTATATTAATTTTTCTTCTATCTCTATCCCTCGTTTTTGATTAAACAAGGAGGGAGGGGTTCGAAACTCTCTGACCACTGCCATAGATCTGCCTCTGTACGGACAATACAAAACAACGAATCACAAATAGACCAGTTATAAAAGGGAATGGACATTTATGTAAGATAATAAGGTGACAGCTAAAATGGAACATTCATATAGATGTACTGTCATTCAATATTACGGTTAATTTAAATAATATTGTCAATAATAATAAAAATATCTGTACAAAATGAGTTTATACCAAATTGCGTTTGTTTTACAGTACATTTAAGGTTACATCATATGTATGTATACAAGTGTCAAACATACGGAGACAACAATCAACAGATTATAAATATGCCAAACATCAAGTTTTGACAGATAACTATCAGTAACGGTGAGCACAGTTAATTATTATAATAAGATTACACAAATAGCAAAAGAGCTATGTACAGTGTTTTATCGGTGTAATAACTTAACATTTTGAAACTCACCAGAAGGAATAATACCATATGAAGGAAAGACACACACACGCGGAAAAAATTACAACAAAAACAACAATGAGAAAAGTACCACCATCACAGAACTTACACCACCGGACTGGAAACTCTCTCCAAACTCATTCTTACCGAGTTCTCTTGGAAGGAGCATGTAAACAGACAATTCAGTTTATTAATTAATATGCGTTCCAGAGAAAACTGCCAAAAAAAATGATATTCTTATCTTCTAGTTCATTCAAAGTTGGCAGTAATTATTTAGCCACAGAAAGCGTGTAATTGTAGCATTATTTTTTCCCTGTATACGATGTGCCTCGTTCCGTTAATTTTTTTTAAAACTCGTACTTGTATCGTACCGGAATATATAATGTGTGTATGGTTTGTAAACATGCACCCTCTAACCCGTTTTAGCACATAAACACTAAAGAAACATAATTCCATAAAAAGGTATGTTAATATATGTCATTTTGGAAAAGGTAAATTTGACACACCTGTAAATACAGGTAAGTGTGGCTAATTATTCTGTAAACGAATGATCCAGTGACTATGTGCTTTATTTGAGTACATGCTTGTTTCTTTAGCGTGAACAGCTGGTCAGTCCGTAACTGAATCGAGAACGGTAAATAAGCAGTCTGGCAGAACACAATAATCTAAACTCAGTGCGCTACATCTGGTGTGCCAACAGAAGTTAACACAGAGAGGATAAAATAAGTGCAGATAAATCGCATGTTAGCATTGTGTCGATGTACTATTTAGAGTGAATAGTAGCTTTAAAAGCTTGCAGTAAAATTGGGCGTTGCTCAAAACATGGGCTAGCCAGGGAACAACTGTATAGAATTATCGGCTGATCTGATTCTCCATTTCCGAGTGCTTTCCGACATGGCTGACGTTTTGATCCATTCGACAATAGACAACACTGTTAACGCGTGTCTAGCGAAACTAATTCTCACATAATTAGGACAACTGCATATACAAAAAAGAGATGCACCAACCAAAAATAGATATTTCTTTGGCGCAGTATTTTTTTTCTGCCACATATAATTAGCCACCTCGGTTTGTGGGCTTCTTTTTTTCTTGCTGCACAAACGAAAGTCAGTGGCGCGAATCGATGTAAACAAACCTCAAATAGTAAACAATAGAACACGAGCGAAAAAAGTTTGCGTTTCGTAGTAAAACTACACACTGTCTTATCGAATGAGACCACTTGTTGTTCAAGGCAAATGAAGTACATCTACAAATACAAGTGTAGCCTAAGGCGCATCTCAACATACAATAATGCAGATAAGATAACACACAAACAAAGTCAACCGTTACAGAAGTCAAGAAAATGATCAAGAAAGACGCAAAACCATTTTGTGGATTAGGCCATATTTAACTAACTTGCTTGCTTTAGTTTAGATAAGAATTATCGCCCAAACTTCGGGAGACTCATGATTCTACCTGTTTGAAATGTAGACTGGCATTTTAGATTGACATGGAATTAAACACAATTTATAGAAAGCCATGAAATGGGAAGACTGTTTCAACGGCTACTAATACATTGGTGTAAAAACCTGAAGACTGATCAGTATTTTGTTTGTTTTAACTTCAAGGTCCTTTACTCAGTCAAAAACAGTAGAAGCATCATTTTAAGAAAAAAATAAACCACACACACAAAAAACCTGATAATCAATTTGAGAAATCGATGAGTCAAAGTTTGATCTTTTTTAAATTTTTTATTTTATTTTATAAAGTGACGTTATAAAAACAGTGGATCTTTTGTCAATACTCCAATTTTATCTATTCTAATGAATTAATTACTGAAATTAAATTAGATCTTTTACAATAGATAAGATCTCTGGCAGTGATTTATCATTATTTATAGCGTTTAATCAGATGAAGCGAGTAACGCGGCTTAACTAATATTATCTGGCCAATTAGTACGGCATAAAGCTCCCATGACACGCTATATTGAAAATTAACCTACTTTTACATGCACGACAAAACAGTATAAAAAATTACGGTCATTAATTAATACACTCGCCGGTGACATCCTTCTATATATGTATATAATCTAAATCGATCCGCTTTATTTCGATTTTCTATCAATTTTGGGTGAACATATATCACTGATAAAGCAGAGTGCGTTCTTATTATACGTGACAAGATTGAAACAAATGGATTAAAATGTAGCTTTTAAAATCAAAAATGGATTTGTCATCGGTAAACCAGTATACGTTTTTCATATCGTTCGACTTACAATGTATGCCAATTAAAGAGGTGAAATAAGTTGAAGTGAAATAGAACAATATAATAAAGTTGAACTGATAAGATCGTTCATAGTACTGACACATTATAGGCCTACGTTTAGCACCACGATGACAGGTATATGTGACGGTGAACCAATGATATATGGTTTATGAGGTAATTAACAGACAACTGTTTGGTTCGGAAATTTTGGGTGTTAACCAAAAAATGTTTAAATGACCGCCATGTGGCTTACTTATTGTTGAGGTTGTTTTCTGAAAACAGATTTAAAAAAAAATATTTCAAACATTTCGTGGACCGCAAAACCTATATATTTAATAACAAATAAATTAGTTTTAAGGTTTATTTTTGAAGCAAAAAACAAAACAAAATTTAATTTATAAGAAAAACCAGCTCAATGATATCCGGGTCAAATGTCGAACATTTTTATTTAAATGTTTTTGTGTTATTACCAGGTCCTTTGAGCGGATCGTAATTTAATGAGACTAAGCAAGCCAAGCGTACGTAACCTTATTTTTTTATAACAGTTAATTATTGCATATAACTGTCTGAGCGAAATCAATTTCTAATACATATGTTAAGTATATAAAAACTGGTTGGATAGTTTGCTGATTAAAAACTGTACAGTCGATTCCCAGAGTAGGCCTACACAAGATCGGAGTTTTCAGATTTACAGTTCATTTGACTAATCAGCAACAAGACAGGGAACAAAGAAATCTGTCGCTTTATCCAAGATTACGGTAAACCCAGGTGTTCGTCTCAAGTTTATAGATCGATATGGTAAATTAACACAGCACAACAGCACAACTTTAAGTGGGCAAAAATTGAAGAAATGAAAAAGGAGAATCCGCTAACGACCAGCTTTGGTGTGAAATTACCTGGTTATTATTCCCGCAATTCCAACTATAGACGACTTTGATTGGTTGGTACAGTGTCATGTCATGCTTGCTTAAATTTCAGGAAGGAACAACATATAAGCTGGTAGATCAAGTAAAGGCGACGAGACCCGGTTGTTATTTTGTCTACGTTAAACTGTCTTTGTTGTCTGGAAACAAGATTAACGGCAGCCACTTTGAAGTTCACAGACGTGTTGATGTGTACACAATCATTTATTTATGTCAAGCGTGAATCTGTTAAAGCTCTAATCATTTAACCCAGTGGACATGCATCAAACCTAATTTGGCCCGGATTTCGGAAATAGGACACAGACACCATTGTAAAGCAGTTCACCGTACACAAATATAAGGCATCAAACCATATTATGGATGTTTGGACCGGCATGCAGAAACCAGATATATTACATATATATAAATGAAGAGAGAAAAATTTGTTTATCATATATATATAGCAAATGTTTCTCTCTTTAATTATTCAATATATATAGATAATGAATAAATGAAGGGAGAAAAATTTTCTTTCCTCCACATTTACTCATATATATATAAACCCTGTGACTGCTCTTTAGACATATATATAAACCATTACAGATCACAATCGCCTCAGATACCTGGTTCGACCAGGTTTAACCAGTTATAACGATGGTCATGTAAACCAGTACAGGTCACACAAATATCCCCTCATATATTTGGTCCACCCATAGGTCTGGTCATGAAAACTAGTAGTCACACAAATATCCCCACATATATTTGGTCCGCCCATAGGTCTGGTCATGTAAACCAGTACAGGTCACACAAATATCCCCACACATATTTGGTCCACCCATAGGTCTGGTCATGAAAACCAGTACAGGTTACACAAATATTCCTTCAGATATTTGGTCCGCCCATAGGTCTGGTCATGTAAACCAGTACAGGTCACATTCCTTCAGATATTTGGTCCGCCCATAGGTCTGGTCATGAAAACCAGTACAGGTCACACAAATATCCCCTCATATATTTGGTCCGCAACATAGGTCTGGTCATGTAAGCCAGTACAGATCACGCAAATATCCCTTCAGATCTTGTAAACCAGTACAGGTCAAACAAATATCCTCTGAGACATTTGGTCTATCCAGAGCTCTGGTCATGTAAACCAGTACAGGTAACACAGATTTAAGTTATTGGCAACAGATAAATGGGTTGACCCGCTTAAACCAGACATAGCCTGCTCATGTGAACCAGTACAGGTCACGATATTCGGTCCTCCTAGTATGAACTAGACGTAAATCTGCCCATGTAAACAATCACTTAATCAGCCAATGAAACAATAAATAGGTTGATGTTTGAATTAGTTATATAATTGGATAGATATTGATTTGCGAATACTGGCTAACACGATATGACCATTAGCCTGTCCAGGAGCATGTTATTTGACCGATCGCAGTCTGAAAGTACTTAGGTCATAACCAATACTGACGGCTTGGTAAGGGCATGTTTAACAATACCATGTCTGTCGGCTTTGTGTTGATGTTTTCTAGCTATCATGTAATTGGCTTGTTACTTTGCCTGTGGCGGACCAACATCCATAAACCACGATCAGCTGTACACACCTTAGACGTTCAATAATAACACAGGTGTCACAACACGACGTCTTTGTCTTGCTTGACTTGCTTAATTGGGAGGTTTTCTGGGCATATTAATTTCTGAAGTAAATGTCAGGAATTGCTAGGAAAAAAAAAATCGAAATTTTATTGACTGACTGATGGTATCTCATACTTTGTTTGTTTGTGTGTTCGTTTGTTGGGATTTGACGACTGCCAGCCCATACCATCGGCCATTTTGTAACCACGAGGTAGCATTTTACTTTCCAACGCAGACTGCAACCTTGGGACAAACCCCGCAACAACGTTCTTCTCAAGAAGTCACGTGGTGGATCTCTATTCTTAGCCATAGTTACGGAAAAATCCCAATACTGAAAATGTGTAAATGTGTAATGCGGGTCAACACAAAATGGTACAAATGTCTAAATAAAGAATAATTAAATTTTACCTTAAAAAAAAATTGCATCGATTTTCAAATGTACGACATCAATACATATAGTCCCGGTGTATTGATACAGTTGTAATTTGTCCAATGATTACCGCACACCATGGCCCAGCTTGATGACCAAGCCGATTATAACCTATATCACGGAGGTAAGACGACAACGGTTGCACTCAATTGTCCATCGGCAAGTCTTTTTACCAAGTCAGTTTTACCAGAAGTCAAATGTCATATGCGCATTCCTCGTCAGTCGATTTATTTAAATTTAAAACATGCGTGCTCACGGTATAATAATTATTCTAGAATAGTTTGGCGCATGTCCGATATAGTTTTCCGATGGTAGTGGCTGTATATATCCCTATTTTTGAAGAATATTAAATCAGATTTTTGTTGTTGTTGCAATGTTGCACTTGTGTTACAGGACATAGCGGCATAATACAAATATGATTGTTGTTAACGACCAGTTTCTGGTTTAAAAGAAATATCGTCATTTAATTTGGAAAACAAGTTCCCATTTGGAATATACAGGAAGTTTGGCGAAATTGAAAAATTCATATTTAAGCCATTCCCTATCTATCCGTATAGCGAAGAACCCAAAGGACGCCAACTAACAAACGGAAGTAAATGTTTTGGATTCGCTTACTATATACATTTTGGATTGCTGGTTGATCGATATGAAATGTGATATATTTGTGTAACAAGAGTATAGATTGTTTAGTAAACTATAGTTTGTATACGTGACACCTGGGCATTGGGAAGACAATACCGCGAGGAAAATAGTTCAGGCAGGTGTGTGTGGAAAATCCGATTGAAGTTGAGTGGTGTGGTGTAATTTCGCCTTCCGGTTGTAGAACCTGTGTTTTGTTATAGTATAATCGCAAAAATGCCTCTTTTATTAAAACTCGATTTGTACTCATTTTAAAATTATTTTTGTCAAATGAGTATGTGTCACACACTTTATACATACAAAACAAGGGGTCATGTTGACAATAACGTATTTTATTTACAACCACAAACTTTCAAGCCAGGAGTTCGTGGTTTACATTAAACCAAACACCAGCATGCACACGCTATATATACACACGAGAGGCGCATAGTAGATTTGGCGACTGTCCATAAGGAGGTGAAATGCAACCAATTGTTTGTGGACATACATGATATATAAGCATATATTTATGGAACGTGCGACATTAACACACGGTTTTAAAATAACTAGTATCGTTTCAGAGTGTTCCACAATTTGCGCAAATCTTTTATTTACTATACCTATGATAGTAGCGGGTAAAATTAAATGATATACTTTCAATTCGTATCTGTTTTTAGACTGCACGGTTTACTATAATATGTTGTGTTTGTTTTATATAGCCGTATTAATTCATTGTGATAATTAATATCGGGCTTAAGTAATTATAGGAAACAACCAAATCCGGCAAAGTTTAGAAGTGCGAATTAAATCCGATAACAATCACTAATAACCAATCAGACAATATCCCGTGGTTCTAAATTAAAAAACAACAACAACAACAATATTCTTGGCAAATAGGTAGATAGTTGACAGATTCAGGGAATAAATAATATAATTTAATAATATTAATCTTATACTTACAGACCTTCTTAGAATCCAAATGGCTAAATACCGGAAAATGACTTATTCTTTAGAAATTCTCTCAACTGACTTTCTACATGTTATTAGTAACTTATAAAACTTCAACTAATTTGATGTTCAAACCTGTTCTTACAATCCTCCCCTTGTTAAAGTTGTTTTATATCTTCTCTCCTGCCCTTGTTCATCCCTATCCCAGTCTCTTTATCTCTCTCACAACTAGTTTTTCTACCTTTTAAACCCTACTGTGCCATTAAGTTCTGGTAACTTTTGATTGGTCACTTTTTGAAAACAGACGTGACCAAAAAAAGCTCTAACTGTGTCATTATTTATTGGTAAAATTTTACAAAACAAATGCATTTCCTAACAAATAAATGCCTATGACTTCGGGGATAACTATATACATACAAATTCTTAGAATATTTGTTTATATGATTAAGTCGTCCATCAAGAGATTCCCTCATCGTCTGGCACTTGGTAATTTACATAAAATCGGAATATAAAATGTTTTTTTCGCTTTCGAAGACCAAGGGCTGCAAAACAATGTTCTGATTAAATATTATTGTACTGTCGAAATTAACGTAACGGATTAAACGTAATGAGGAGTTGCCTTCTAACAAGGTTTTTATCGTCTAGACTATACAGCGACATGTATAGTATTGTACAGACGTATGTGTTGTAATTCTGTCTTCAATGTTCACGAGGAAAAAATAAACAAATAAACATTTTGCATGCGTTTGACAAAAGACTTCAAAACATTGTAATCCACAAGGTGCATCTAACGACCAGCTGCACGGATGAACCTTTAGTGATATTAAAATTGTGTTTTATAAACCTCAAATCCGCTGTTTGATTATGACAAATAGTATTGTAAGAATCACGGTGAATCAACTATGCTATTAATGTAGTGGTATGTTCACCACTATACGAATTGTATTATGTGGTCGACTGTATACATGATGGTGACCAAACAATACACCATTCTTCTCCTCAAGTACCAATGCCCAAACCAATACATGTTTACCCCGACTCTAGCTATAGGACCATTCATTATTTTTGTTTGTTTGTGTGGGGGGTTTAACGTTGTACTCTAGAGTATTTCACTTATCTGACGAAGAATTGTCCATTTCACACCGCTTATTGCTTAACTACGGTGGAAAAACCGAGAGTAAATCTCTTTACAATCCCCTTGACTGCCGTAGCCATGCACATCGTGTGACTTAAGTTATATAGGCTACCTGATGGCCGACAGACGGACTCGAAGCCGTGAGCGGTATACAACTAAGTAGGATTAGTAGGCCGACACGCTAACCAATATAAGCAACGGCCGCGGGGGTGAATATTTCTGAATAACCAAAGCCAAATCAACACTGAGCATGGACTGACATGTAGATATCCTCAAATGAACAAGGCACAGGCGTTATGGATAAGTCCCGCACATAACAAACATCATTAACAAAGTTCTTTAGTGACTCAATCAGAACCTAACGATCGACAAAATATCCTTTCCTCAAACTCACTACTTAAGTATGGACAAGATCAGCAATCAAAATGCACTCGGAAGTCTCTCGATGGTTTTGCGCACATTATCTCGGACGGCGATCGTCGCCATTATGACATTATCTAAAGCAGTTTTCATCTGTGCTGGGTTCAGAGCATAATACATGGTCCTCAATTAAATATGGTTGTTGTTAAGTCATGTTGAATTTGCTAGGTTTAAGTGAGCGGAATAGTGGGCATGCGCTGGTAAATTGGCTTTCGGCGAACAAAATGTACGATCATGATGTATATTCATACTTCTATCATGGTCGAGCTTAGTGATGAAGCCACAGTAACGAGAATCTCGCGAGGTTTAACCGATTGATCAAAACGGACACAATCTCAAAAGAAAAAGTATCAACCTTGTATATAAAGGCAGGCATTTCAGCTCACGGCTCAAAGGTTAAGCCAAACCAATAAAACCGGCCAAGACAATGTATGGCCACTGATAAACAAGCATAAAAGACTTAACGTCCAGAAACCCATTTAAGACCTGTCACATCGGTATATAGAACCAGAGATAAACTCATGCAAGCTGTGAGCGATATAAAGCCTATTTTATATCACATCAATGTCGTAGCTTTGTATTACTCCGCCAATACACTCCATGGCACTGCCTTCCGGAAGTACTTAAGTAAGTACTTACGGAAGACAGTGGAGTGTATTGGCGGAGTAATACAAAGCTAATCAATGTCGCTGCTTTCCTATTTACCCACTCAAGATACGCATTCAGTAAATATTATTAAATTAAATTATAAGCAATGAATTCCTCGAAGTTAAGTATACATTATAGAGTTTACCCACTTCCTTATTAAATTAAGTAATACAAATGAAGACCACAAGGGGAAAACCAGAGATGTCCCTTTTTATCAATTTCAGGATTATTGCACCAGCCAATAGTTGGCAGCATAAGGTTTCCTCTCATTATATTACTTTACCGAAAAACCAGGGGTTTCGCGTATTTCGTATGGTATAAAGTTTAGCCATGCAATAAAAAAACAAGTGTTGTCAAAGCTGAACAAGGAGAAAACCAGAGTTGACAGTTCTTTACTCATGGTTATCAAATGCTAAGCTTGGGTCATGTGATACAGTTGCTAGTACAATATGGCTAATCAAGGAGACAGTCGTCCTGACGTGACTGAAAAGCCGAAAAAACCGCAAATATAATGGGAGAAAGTGGGAGATTAATATAAAGATGCAGCGATTCAACCATACAACTGGTCCTCCGTGCAAATGTAAGCGCCTGAAATGCTATGACATGGTCACATGGTATTGACAGAAAACAGACAGCGAGTGTTACATCATTTTAACAACCTCGGAAATACGAACATCTATTATTTTTGATCACAGGTTTTGTGTTCTGCAAAGTATTAAAATTAAATTTTCACTCTGAAAAGACTGGCTTCCTGCGTCATTCATGTTGACTCTTCCATCATAAGTTGTAAAACTTTCACAGCATAAACTCCGAGCCTATCTGGTTATATGGTTAGTACATATCGTGGTTCTTGCCTGGTTATACCTTTATTGTGACTTGTGTGGGTCCCACGCCGTGGCTTTGTGAGTACCCATCATCTTTCGATGTATCCACCGCCCATTCAAGCTGTTTAGGTAGATGAGGGAGTCACAAAAGGTGACTTCGGCTATCGCGGGAGTGGGATTCCCCTGGTTTCTTCCCGGTTTCCATCATATTAAATAGTACAGAGTAAGAAATGGAGAGCCATATAAGCGA
>JAQQZZ010090696.1:0-17774 GCA_030265115.1 Mopalia vespertina
TTTTATATTTACCGCAGCCTCTAATTTGGTTATTTCAAAAATTTGTAAGAATTGCATTTGTTATCCGATTTTTAAACCTTTGGAAAGACAAAGAATGTAGATTACCACTATATAGATAAGGACAAATGTGAGATTTCCTCCAAGTGACTCATTTGGCTATAACGGGTCACATATTGCCTATAGTAGGGAATCGGCACACAGGATCTTATCTGGTTTGTTGTCTTTAATAATAGCCATTGGGAAACCTTAAAATGAATACACATAAGGTATTTTTAAAGATATTAACCAATTAGATTCAGAGTTAATGGAAACGAGCTTAGACATCTCCTTGTACACAGAATTAACTTTATTTTATTATTATTATTTTTTTTTTGCCTGTTCCCTGTAAATCATAAAAACAATCACATTGGTAAATTCTGATTTTCTTTTTTTCTTTATTTGGTGCATTTGTGTGTGTATTTTATTTTAAGGCATTATTAATAAACTTTTGTTAAACCATTTTTTTTCTTATGGAGAATGACAGTTGGTGCTTGTTATTATGGTGATAATTTGGTGCTTGCGTAGTGTAAATCATCCAATGATGCTGTATAATTGTCACTGTTTACTTCATATTTGTTTCACCTTTCATGTTGGTAAACTGATAAGTTGTATATAATGTTATCAGTACTATTAAGGGATTGCCCCCGTCTCTGGTCCAGTGTTTAGCGCATCTGCCTTCTGATCCTACATGTACTTCGATCTATTGCTCACGAATTCGAGTCCATCTGTAGACTTTCAGTATATTAGTGAGTCACACGATGTGGATGGTGGTTTTAACAAGGTTTCATCCCTGTTTTCCACTGTATTTAAGTATGGCATAGTTTGAAACGGACAATCCGTCATATAAGTGAAATACCCTTGAGTACGACATTAAATCCCAAGCAAAAAACAACTTTTGTGGGAATTCTTAGTCTTTGCATCCTTTCATTATTTCATAGTAGTGTTAACTTTATGCTTAAATTAATGTGCAAATTACTCTCATAATGGACTAGCCTATTAGAGATTAATTCCTACGTATAGAACAGGGGGAAAAAAAAGATTAGGCCTGTGTATTATATTCCGAGCTTTATTAGATAGTGGAAAAACAGTTAAACATAACTTGGAAGATATTAATTGAACTGTTATCTTAGCAAACAGTGAAAAGTATAATTAAAAAAAGCAATTCGAGTATGTATGTCCTTCTCTCTATATATAGGTCCCGCATAAAAACTCCAGATTAAGACCTATTGAAAAAAGATTGTCTTTCAGCACTTAGGCCATCCACAATAACATAAATGTTTCGAGAAAGAAAAAAAATGAAAGAAAGTGGGTGGGTAGGTAGGTTTTTTAACTAATAATAATAAAAAAGGATTTATACTGGTTATTCTAAGCCTTGCTGTTGGCTACTTCACTTATTTAATGGCAGTGTATTCATTGGAGAGAAAAAAAAACAAAATCCATCCTTTTTCGGTGAGGAGCTTTTATTTTTCTAGTTCATGAAAAATAGTTCTCAATTTTCTGAAAAATGGCAATTTAAAAAAAAAAAATGACCATTGTCTTTTTTTTTTTTTACGTTTAATTTTTGGGGTAGGTAGGCTTAAGGGAAACAAATAAATTATTAGGGATGGCCTTCTCTAGGTTATGAGAGAATTATCAATCTAATAATTGACACACAGCACACTTCCCTATGACTGGTCGGAAGGTTTGTTACCTGACAAGGTGTAAAGAATTTAACAATGCTCCTAGCCTCAGTACACTGGTGCAGTGTGGGTAAAATAAATACTACAATTCTTTGTCAACAATTTATCAATATGAATAAGCCATAGAAAATGACAACTTTAATCTGATCAATATGCCGATAACTTCTATTATGTTAAAATGTTGTTTATAGTCGTAAATTGACAAAACACATGGTATCATTCATGTAGTCATAAGAAACTTGCAAGACTCCTCTCGAGTACTTTGATGTTTGCACAGTATTTTACAACCAAAATTAATATTGAAAGAAAAAAGTGCATTCTGGGTGGTTTATTTTTCAGATTACAGTCCCTGTTAATTTGAAAAAAAATTGGTTAAAAAAAAAATTGTCCATGAAACCTTTTATAAATTGTATAAAAACACAAATCACAATTTTGATGTCAAAATCCCATTTATGAACTGACAACAACAACACCCGAAACTGATTCTCTGCATTGTGTTATGTATTTGTCTAACCTTCTGTTCTTTTCTTTTTATTCTACAAGCCTCCCCGATGACTGGGTAAGTGACCGCTGTTTGTGTAACAATCCAGCTCAATGTTAAACCTCTTTCTCAAACACTCAGGACTCAAAAAATATTCTTGTTAGTGCCTTAATCATGTAGAACTATCCACAGATGTTATCCACAGACCTTCTCTAGACTTCTGTTCATTTTAATCATCATATCAAAACATTTTGTTCTGATTCCAATATTTTTTTCCAAATTTCTTTAGATTACTTGTTTTAAAAATTTGTTTATGTACAACAAGTTGGATTAACACTAGATTTTACTAAGAATATTCAGACTTGGCAAGTTCCATAAATCCAAAGTTTCCAGTGATTTATGATACATTTGCTACCTGTAGGTGTGTTCATTTCAAGATAAGGCAGCATAACTTAGCAAGTTTCAGGAATTTATCAGGCCCTGGTGTGGTTTCCATGGAGATTTTACCTAATTTCTTAACATTGCACAACAATGATAGCCCTACATTTTATACAATATGAACTCGCCTTGAACACTGTCGAGGTAAAATAATAGGTCTATTAAATAATTTATAGTTTGATAATAATTTCTTGTTAATTTATTGACTTGGGTGATGTGTAAGTTCTATAAATTGAGACACGGATCCACTGAGATTGTATTCTTTACTTGCATATGATTGTGTATCACTTCAGTATTTATTGTTAATATTATGGCATATTTTTATAAGTTGATTAAATACTTATTCACAGAACGATATTTCAGGCATGAATGAAGTCAAATAACTGGATGAATGTTTATCTCGATCAATATTTTACTCCACTTGGGTAGCTTTGAAGAATGTCTTAATGTTTATGGATCATAACACCATTCACAAATAGTTTTCATTAGATTTTGTTAATACAATTATCAGATTCTATGGATACATTCAACTTGATTTAGTGGATACATACTTTCACCAGATTTAGTGGATGCATACTTTCACCAGATTAAGTGGATGCATACTTTCACCAAATTTAGTGGATGCATACTTTCACCAGATTTAGTGGATACATACTTTCACCAGATTTAGTGGATGCATACTTTCACCAGATTTAGTGGATGCATACTTTTTCCAGATTTAGTGGATACATACTTTCACCAGATTTAGTGGATACATACTTTCACCAGATTTAGTGGATACATACTTTCACCCGATTTTGTGGCTACATTCGCCACATTGAGTGGACACATACATTCACCACATTTAGTTGATGCATACATACATTCACCAGATTTAGTGGATGCGTACATTCACCAGATTTAGTGGATGCATAGATTCACCAGATTTACTGGATGTATACATTCACCACATTAAGTGGATAGATATATTCACCAGAATTAGTGGATGCATATATTCACCAGATTTAGTGGATATTTTCACCAGATTTAGCGGATGCATACTTTTTCCAGATTTAGTGGATGCTTTCACCAGATTTGGTGGATGCATATATTCACCAGATTTAGTGGTTACTTTTACCAGATTTAGAGGATTCATACTTTCACCAGATTTGGTGGATGCATACTTTCACCAGATTTGGTGGATACATACTTTCACCAGATTTGGTGGATACATACTTTCACCAGATTTTGTGGATGCATACTTTCACCAGATTTGGTGGATACATTCACCAGATTCACATACATTTATTAAGTTTTATCTAGAATATATGGATAGGTTATGCTAGATTCATGAAAACATTCATTTTCCTCTGCTTTCATGATACTTATTTTGTTCTTAAACATTTGGTGAATATGAGATCCATTAGCCATTGGATTTTGTCAATTCATGTCTACCACATTTTCTGATTAAATGTTGCTTGTGTGTTATTAAAAAATATGTTACATTAAGTCTTTATGGAATCTGTTAAGTTCTAAAAATCAAGTGAATTTGTACAAGGTATGAATTGTGATGTTGTGGTAGAACTAAATGTATCATTGTGTTATGTTATTCAGAGTCTCTTAAATCTGTTATGTAACGATTCTACCTGCAAATATTACTTATTAAATATGAAAATGTTTGAACGTATTCCGAAAAAGCTGTTGTTCGTGGGATTTTTTGTGTCTCTTCTGGGTTTTTTTTTTATATATATTTACTGTTTCTTTGCACCTAATACATCTATCTTAATCTAAACCCAGAGATATAAAGATCTATAAAGTTATTAAAACTTTTGCACAGAATCTTATCGGCAGTATAGAAGCTTCTCAATCACGTCACTGATATTTAAAACTTTTTTAGTTGGACATAACGTATTTTCTAAACGGATGTACAAAATAGAATTAAATTTAGAGCGATGCTGGTACTCTTTAAGTGTAGATTAGGTTCCAATGCAATGAATAGATATACTTTTATATCAATGATCATCACGCTTTGTTTTTATAAAATTGTCTGTGGAAATAGTTCAATTTTGTGGACTGGATATAAACAGGCATTTAGTCAAAATCTCAAGCTTTTTATTACTTTAGTGTACCATGTTTAATTCATTTCTACGTTTTTTTGCTTTTTCCAATCAAATCTTTTACTGTCAATAAAAATACATGTTTTGCATTTTGATTGTTGTAGTCCTTGTTTTACGTGTTTGTATTTTAATTTTTTTCCTCTTCATTTTTTTTTTTTTTCATTCTTTCTTTCCTTTTTTCTTTATTAGGTCATTTGTTGTATTCTGTTCTGGTTTAGTTTAAAGCATGTCCAATAATTTATAATGTGATGTGCCAGTAATTCAGAATATTAAGAATCCGTAATTCAGAGTGCCAGTAATTCAGAATATTAAGCGCCAGTAATTCAGAATGTTAAGCACCAGTAATTCAGAATATGAAGTGCCAGTACTTCAGAATATTAAGCGCCAGTAATTCAGAATGTTAAGCACCAGTACTTCAGAATATTAAGCGCCAGTAATTCAGAATATTAAGCACCAGTAATTCAGAATATTAAGCACCAGTAATTCAGAATATTAAGCGCCCGTAATTCAGAGTATTAAGCTCTAATAATTCAGAATATTAAGCTCTAATAATTCAGAATATTAAGTGCCAGTAATTCAGAATATGAGGTGCCAGTAATTCAGAATATTAAGCACCAGTAATTCAGAATATGAGGTGCCAGTAATTCAGAATATTAAGCTCTAATAATTCAGAGTATTAAGCTCTAATAATTCAGAATATTACGCTCTAATAATTCAGAATATTAAGCGCCAGTAATTCACAATATTAAGCTCTAATAATTCAGAATATTACGCTCTAATAATTCAGAATATTAAGCACCAGTAAGTCAAAATATGAGGTGCCAGTAATTCAGAATATTAAGCACCAGTAATTCAGAATATGAGGTGCCAGTAATTCAGAAATTATTCAAATTCTTTTCTTCAGTTAGAAACCGTTTGAAAACCATTACTGTAAGACTCCTCCGGGGTTGAACCACATACACTACTAGCTATAGGTCTATGTGTTCCTTGTCCCTTTCCACATTCTGGTTGCTGATATTTTGACTGCTGGAAGCTAGTAGTTGATAACGAAAACTCATCTTCTGTCCATTTTTGTGCCCATTATTCAAACAAACTGTGTAGAGTGGCGAACAGGCATATCAGTTCATTGGTGGCCCACCTTTTGAAAATATGCTGGAGGCGCTGTTTAAACAAGTCTGACAGGTAACCCATGGCACCATTCCAGTTTTTGGCATGAAATCAAAATCTTGCTCCAGTCTGCCTCTGTGTTGGACTATAATGTCAGAAGTAGTCCGGCTAAATTTACTCATTCTTAGCAGAGTAGATGAATTTTAGCAAATTGTTGAAGTATACTGAATATAAGTCAGATTGAAGAAGAGTTGACCAAATTCTCCTACAGCTGATTCATGTTTGCACTCTGTCCTGCTTAATTAATCAGAAGTCTTAGTTCATATAAGCTAACAATACCATATTTATTTTCTTCATTTTGATCGTCTTTAAAATATTAATTACACAGCTACAAATGTAATTATAAACTAAAACAGTTTTTTTTTTTTTAAATTTAATTTTAAATAATTACATTCCGAACACAGCGAACAGTTTCTCAGGTAAAAAAAAAAAACTCTTTAAACTTTTATTGTTACATGGCATAATTTTGATAACAGTGCAACAAATCCCTTAAGCTTCTACTGACGAAGGGATCTAAAACTCCATCAGTATGGTCCGGTACATCTTCGCTAGCCAAGTGTTTTATTCCGAGCTACTCTCCATTACAACCCTTGGTGGACTATGACCAGGCCATTCAGCGACATTTTCCATCGGCTGCGTCTGAGGTTGTAGGCACCAATCATAGGGCGCGGTACGGATAGTTTTGCAGGGTTCCCACGCCGCCTGGAAAGTCCTGGAATTTTACTCTGGTTTTTAAAAGTGCTTAAAATCCTGGAAAATTAACAAAGAGTCCTTGAAAGTCCTGGAAAGTAGAATTCGTTTGTGTTTTGTGACAACATGACAAACCATTGTTGTAATAATAATCCATTAACAAATGAATTTTAAAATTTCACAAAAATCAGAGACCAATTCGTCCTGGAAATCCCTGAAAAACTACATTATTTTACTCCTGGAAAGTCCTTGAAATTCTTTTTAAATAAGTGTGGGAACCCTGGTTTTGCCTAGTCGGATGAGCCCTTCGCATACGTAAGTTAGAATCTGCCTACCCGTTGTATCACTTCAGTGAACGGATAACGTAGTTGTACATTCTGGTATGAGGTGCTCGGTCCGTCAAGGGTTGAAGTGGAGAGCAGCTCCGAATAAATCTCTTGGTTACCAAAGATGGGGTCCGGTACCAAATCATCGATCCTAAAAATGTATTTAGGCCTATCTATTCCTTCTTATGTCAATGTATTACAGAACGTCAGTAACGGCGATCCTGCTGTCCTGTGCTTGTTTTTAAAATGTGGGATTTCGTGCTGAACATTTTTATTTAATTATTACATTTACCATTATCTTGTTGATGGCGAGTCTATGGTAATGTCCGTCTATCTGGAATGCCTTACAGGAGTTACATGGTATCTGAAGTATACATTCAAATTTTTGCCAGTTATTTTTTTTTAAAAATTATGTTTTCTTTCGGCCCGTGGTTCAGTGGATAGCGTATCGGACTACTGAACCTCCGCCGATGTACTGCTCACAGGATCGAGTCTCTTTGTCGACCTCCGCTATAACAGGCAATCACGAGGTGGCTCCGGTCGTTGTGGGGCTTGTCTTTCTGAGTTCTGCTCCCAGTTTTACGCCGTATTTAAGTAGGGTAGCGTGAGAAATGGACAAACCTTCGTCACATAAGTTAAATACCATTGAGTACGACGTTAAACCCCAATCGAACAAACAAATCCTGTTTTCAGTGCTGAGCTCAGAGAGAAAAAAGTAAATGGCAAATTTTTTTTTAGTGATATTGCACTTTAAATCCTGGTCATATAACCTGACTATTGAAATGATTATCCAAACCGTTTGATCTTGAATCAAAATCGATGTTCATTGTTCAGACATCATATTATCATCACCGTAGTCAAGATTCCAACTGTAAGCAAATTACTGAAATGAATGACTTTTAGGTTCATTTTGATAAATGCATTGCTCGCATAGCACGTTTTTAGTAAATGAGCAATCGAATAGATATAAAAATGCTCATGGGGGAAAAAACTGTGAAGATGGGCGGCTGCACGCTAGAATCTGACTATTTTTCCTGAAGAATCTCAAATATAGATAAATGTATAATATATTTAATAGTATATGTAAGTTGATGTGATTTAGCATTAAATGGCGTGATAGAACATGTGATTAGAAGATTTTGAATGAATCTATAAATTTAAATCATATAATAGGGGTCTATTTTATGGGGCACGTGGATCGTTACATGTCAATATATAGCTCGATTTCTTTATCTTGCTATCTGGTTGAAACCAGATCTGAATAGTTTCCCGCTATTGCGTTGTTTCATTTGTAGATTAGCCTAATTCCCACAACATCCTGGTTGGTCTCAAATGAGCATTCGCTGTTGTTTGTCACGGAAACACCGGAATTGCGTCTTTTGTATTGGCCAAATGAGGCAGTGCCTTCCATATTTCCAGTTAATCCACACGGAAGGTCCTAAACTGCAGGATTATGTCCGATCTAACGGCGTCCTGTTGCCATGGTGATCTTGGGGCGAAGGAACAGCTTGAAGCCGATCTGTTTGTGATTGGCCTGTTTTTGCACGGGCTGTCTCGTCTTAGTTTCTTTTCAGTGAAGTCGTGTGTGGTTTCCCACTCCCAATGGTCTGGTACTCCGCCATATGAGTGAAATAACCTTAAGTACGGCGTTAAACACAAATCAAACAAAGCAATTAAATATTGGCGGTGAACTAATTAGCATAATAATGGTATTAATCAAAATGCTGTTCTCGCAACCTCCCTTTTTTCTGAATATCTATTTCGGTCTAATATGGCGGATGGCGATCATGATGAATATTGAATTTAACTAATGTGCTCACATATTTATCACTGCTTTCGACTATATCACACTAAAACGGTTACGCTTAAGAGAGCTGCTGACCAAATTTCATGAATTATATCTGGGAAAGATAACAGAGTTTTTTGACTGGACAGACATTGACGTTGTATGTGCCCTGTAGAACTGGCCACAGATTTTAAAGGTTGTGAATATGATATATGTAAATAACTATACTCTATAAGAATAAAAACTATATAGAATTTATATGTTAGATAAATTATCAGTTTAGAACAGGAATTATTGTTACAATTAAGTAGTATATATGAATAGATCAGGTGTAAAAATACGATGCATCCGTTAAACTGTCCGAATTTCAATTTTCTTTTTAGACCAAAAATAATCTCAATCTGGGATATACTCGAAGCAAATTTGTAATTTTATTACCTTATATATTAAGAAATTCTATTAGCATTTTTGCACAAAAAGTGTTGTTTAAGGGTGTTCATTGATCTTTGCACCTGAACTGTTCATATGTCCTATTAATCCGTATGTGATACCTATATCAGTATATGTAAAAATTTATCACCAGTCTGTTTTTTTCACTTTATAATTGATCCTCTACATATAAAACTTGTTCAATAAACCTGAAGAAAAAAAAAGTTCGTTTGTTTTGTTTTGTTTGTAATGGGGTAGACTTAAACTTGGTGTATGAACTGATTGATTGATTGGTTGATTGGTGTTTTACTCTGTGCACAACGGTATATAGGCCTACTCCACTTCAATGAGCCAGCGGTTGAGTTTGTCTGTTTCTTTGATTGGGGTTTAACGTCGTACTCAAAGGCATTTCACTTATATGTCGAGGGATTGTCCATTTTACATGGTTCCAACGATTGAATCGACAGGCTGTTTTCGACATATCTATGGGCAGTCAAGTTTTGTTATTGTTTGTTCGGAGCTACGGAAGACTGCAACATGGTTGCGCATTTGAATTATGGAGGCCTGAGGATTTCCACATGAACTATGATAGGTTTCCGGTGATGTCAGATATCGCGGGGTGGTTTTAACGAAGGTTATTTTTCCTTCAAATACGAACGATGTAAAGTCGTCATCATATAAGTGAAATAGCCTTGACGTGAAACATTAATCACATACATTAATTAAGCCATGCTACTAAATGAGATTCCACTCATAGTTACAGACCCAAGTCTACAGATGAAGACCAGTGCTGCCAATACTACATATGGTGATTATACCACGCACTCTTGATTACCCTTGCAGTTCGTTTGGGTCAACCCGTTGTTTTTATGCTGAGTGCCAGTTTTATACTCTCCCTAAATCTGTATAAGCAGCAGGGGGTGGCGGAGAATGCCCCAGGGAAAATGGGACTCCCATGATGGATTTCGCGGCTAATAAACCTATGTTCATAACCAGGGGTGGGTATATATACCACACATAAGACTCGGCGTAGATCAATATTTGGATCAATAATCCAGCCACGCCGCAGGTCGCCCAGGTAGAAACAGAAGTGGAGTTATAATAGCGTATTTTTCGTCAGGTCTGCGTCGGCGTCGGCTTCCGTTTTTTCTCGATCTATATTTCTCGGGGTAGCCCAAAATCACAGCAAAAGAAAAAGGGCCGCTCGGTCGACTATAGCGTCTTTTTCGTCAGACCTACCTTGGTTTCGGCACCCGTTTTTACTCGATCCATATTTCCTGGGGTAGCCCAAAATCTCAATTAGAGAAAGGATGACTTGCCAGGAGCTTGGCCACACCCTTCGGCTATCTACTGGCTGTTTCACAGCATCGACCCCCTTTGCGCCCTAACATCGCCTACGCGTTGCTACCGAGTTGTTTGCGTGCCTTCAGATGCAGACCTGTCTTTTTGCGCATTGGTCTTGACGCAGACTTGTCGTATACATCTTTTCGTGTCTCTCGGCACAATCTTGTCCTGCGAGAATTTTACTTTTGTGTATATGTTACCAATACTTCTTATCTGCGACGAACAAATCTTGCTGCTCTGCAATATCAAACTGCCGCCAATGTAAAAGAATAAAGACAAAACAGTCGCGGAGCGACTACAACAAACACGTGTATATAATTACGTGCGCATTTCTAGTAGATATCTGCTGCGCGAAATTGCCGAGGAAACTGGCAGGATAGAAAGAGACACACACACACACACAAAAAGAAGAAACACCGGATAGACAGACGCAACACCGTGCCTACAACAGTAACTAGAACACAATTGGTGGCTGTCGGGCTGCTTTTGAAAACCACCTCGAAATAACAGCTTTCCCTCCAAGGGTCTTTCTACAGCTTTTTCGTTTGCTACATAGTAGTAGCTGGTGTTATGTCCAGCACCAGTGTCTTTCATTAGCTGTGCTGATTCTTCTTATTGTTTAAAAAGTTAGGCTGCGTCGTCTTTTTTTGCGGACAGGTGTGGCGGTACTTAGTGTTCAACGCAGCAGCCAGCGCTGCTAAGAACGCGACCAACTTGTAATAGAGCGGGCTCAGTTGCACTCCCTCATGGTGGGCTGGGTGCTCCTAGTCCGGACAGCACTCCCATTTGGAGAACTAGGATATCCTGGGAATGAACGATGGAAGAAAGAACTTTCCCAGGAACGGATCCAGGAAATCCGGGCGTGAGGTGAAGAAGTAAGGGATTAGGACAACAAAGGATGGAGATGACGCCGTCGTTCCAGCCCAGAGGTTCGGCGAAGCTGTGCTGTTCCCGGCAGAGCGTGTCGAACGATCCACTGTGCCCCCGAATGGGCCATCTCTGAGATCGTTTGGAGGACACTATGGCGATGCTTCAAGTACACCAGAGGTCTGATGGGTTGTCGACAATCAGCGAGCATATGCATGTACTACGCCAAGCGCGACGACCTCTTTCTCGCGGAAGTGGTCGTAGGTTGGTGTCTCCACGTTCGCCGTGGGCTTCCCATCCTCGACAACTTGTAGCAGGAAAAGAAGGGTACGAGACCAACTGTGGAAGGTCGTCAAGGCATAGCGATATACTCGCCGGGTGGTAGGTCGATCACTTTTGCGCTGTCCTTGGGCTTCGGGGTCCCTCATCCAGTAGTGTAGCACGGTTTACTGCTTGGTGCTTCTTCTCTATTGCAGCCCAAACTGGTAGGAGTTGCCAGCCGTCTGGGGTCAGGGGCAGTGACAGCATGGATCAGGTTCCCGGACACCTTGCGCCCATCTTTCACAACGGCGACCCTAGCCGCCTCTACCTCGATTTCCAATTCCGCAAGCGTACCAGCACCCACCAGTAGCCAGTACGTGGTTCTTCCATTCTTGTCCGTTTCCTTTTTGAAGAGCAATTAACCGTTACTAACTATTTCGAGGTCCTGCGTTGCTGTCCTCTAAGTTTGCTTTGGTTGACTGGCTCCCGAAACCCGGCATGTCGTCATGCGGGCCGGTCGGCCAAGGCAAAACCACGGACGATGCAGGTAGTCAGGTTCTCCCACTGCTTGGAAGGCGGCTGGACCACAAACAAGCTTTCTTCTCCAGGGAAGTCCGTTGGCTAAACCAGGGCTAGGGCCTCTTGTAAAACCTAACTAGCATTGTCGGCCACTAGGTACCCCCAGGGATACCTCGAAACGAGTACAATCGCGTGCTTCGAAGTGTCACGCGACCTTGTTGCACAGCTTCATACTGACTGTGTAGCCGGCTTCGCTCGTGTGCACACAGGTACAGACATGCTCCCTACCCTGTAAAGTTGGTAAGGATCTAGGAGTCTTCGCATATGGCGATAGCTAGCTTGCCTTTCTTGCGGAACCCTCCCATCGAGCAAAGTGAGTCCACCAACGTTTCCCGGTCGAGGACTTCGGAGAAATCTCGAGTATAGTCGATCCAATAGAAAGCGTAGCTGAAGGCCAGAAGCTGCCGTTTGAAAGTCGGTAGGGCAAATTGGAGCTCGTCTCCCGGGTAGCACTACCTGTGATGATCTCCAGGGTAGTAAGGGTGTTTTCGATGTTGGCTTGTATGTGCCCACGGCGGGTGGCGTAGGGAGGTCTTTCCAATGCTTCTGCTCACGGTGATAGAGTTTTTGCGGCGCTGGCTGTTCACTTCATTAGTATGGTTTACACAGTCTTGGTGGCGCAGGTAGTCGAATACATAGACGTCGTCGACGAAGCTCGAAATCTATCCGAGAGGGCGCAAGCGCGTGATATCCACGTTCTCAGCCAAGTAGTCAACCTGGGTGATGTCGGTCAAGAGATTGCTGTCATGCGCGTTCTCTAGAAGGTGGGCGGCTTCGGCTTTCTCGGACAGCAGGGCGATGCTTTGGAAGGCTGTTTGTAGTGATGTTGTGGTAACTTGCTTCTGGTAGTTATAGGATGGGGGTGTGGGTGTGGGGAGGGGGGGGGGGGGGTCTATATTTTCGGCTACCCTGGCGTTAATTTGGATTTTGGGCTACCCCGAGATGTATGGATTAAGAAAACCGGTTGACGAAACCGAATTAGATTTGACGAAAACTACGTTATAGTCGGCCAAGCTGTCCTTTTCCTTTCTCTCCTAAATAACACGAAATAAATGCAGATCGATAAGATCAAATAAAATATTAATACATATTAAAATCCATTTATTATCTGGTATAGTAAGCATCATATATCTTGTGTGATTTAAAAAAAAGTTTAATAGGGATCTAAGTGACTTGTAGACATGTTGTGTGGTTTATGCTGGTCTTCGTACAGGAACACCTTTTAGTGCTGCATTCTGTTTTCACACACGTTGCAAACAATTGCAAACTATCAAGTCACATCACACACCTAATACGGGGGTTTCGAGTTATGACGTTACGACAACAGAATGACATCCCTTGGCAAAATGATGTTGCCACTTTATGGGACTGTAGGGCAGTCAGCCTATTCTTTAACATTGCGTGTTGTGGGATTTAATTTGTTTAGTTCCTGACAAAGTTGTTTTTCAGACAGCCAGTTACACGGACGCTTCCTTAGATGCGACATAAACAACTGCTGTTTGAAACAGTTCAAATGGCATGACCTAATTGATCTCCGTAGCAGTAACCCTGTTCTGTCCATCCTCGACAAAAAAAAACATCGTTTTTTGTCAGCGGATAAAAACAGAAGGATTTGTATTTATAAATAGCCGCTGGTTAATGAGCGCAACTGATGGCTAGATAGAGCAGTTAGTCGCGCGTGGCAAATACTTGGTGAACACAATTATTGTACTAAAGAAGAGGGAATAGTTCTGTACTCTACTTTAAAGGACAAGACCACCCAAAAACAGTGTTTTCTACATAAGTAAACATGTTCCTAACCCGATCATAACTCTAGTTATTATCCATTAAAGAGGAACACCGGAACCACTTGAATCCTCAAATCCTGTGTACAGCAGACTTCATTGATCTATCATTGGGTAGTTCAAAACTGGCTGATCAACCAGAGTGCAGGAAAACTTAGCAGCACAGTATTTTATGACTCAACTGGTGCTTGTGTTGCTCTTTAATGGATGATAACCAGAGATACGATCAGGTTATGAAAATGGAATCCGCTCACCCCGATTAACGGATCACCACTGAGATAGGCTAATACCGGCCTTCGGGGAGTCCTAATCTACCCTCGTAGTCATAAGTCGACTCGCGAAATTCAAATCGAAGTCATAAGTGGACGACACCAATCGAAGTAGGATTAGTCAGCGCACTCTCTACCACTAAGCCACACAATAAGTAAGATTATCACACTATATGCTTGATAACGGTCCTATGATCTAGACCGAAACGTCGCGTGCTAATAAAAATAGAAGTTGTCATTCATAACAATGTGTCTTATTCATTCTTTATGCTCTGCAATCTATGAAACATGTTTAAGGAAGAGAAAAGACATCTCTGTTGCCCCTAACCATATCTCTCACAGTGACATAAAATCATCCTTTTACAATTTACTAGAGCAAACTGTGTCTGCGATGATTTTTGCACGCTTTTGCATTTCAATGTTTCCTGTTTTAGGTACAGCGTTTGGTTACCATACACTAAGTATCGGAATGTTAGTGGATATTTTGGCGAGGAAAGTCGACCCCAAACATCGACCAATCTACCAGATTTACGAGGAAGACATCCGAGTTCCTCTAGGTCAGTCTATTCTGTCTTTAAAGTCTTGCTTTACCCCTTGGTCGATTTTAAGAAAACCTGTTGTACTTAGTCGATTATTTAGAAGAATATAAATCTTTACAAGATATATGTATATGTTTTGGGAAAGCTAAAATACTCAGGAATCAGGATTACATATATGTGAATGTGATGAACATCTAATTATTATTTCTAAAAATATTGCAAAATGAGTAAATGTCAACAGAAAAAAATAGAGTGCATTTTTCAAGTTTTTTTTCTCGAAGTGCAATAATGGTAAGACAAAATAAATCAGCTGACTTAAAAGAAACATCTTTGAACTAGTAAACGGTGCCTCATTTTTTTAAATTTTAATTTGATCGATCCCAGTTGATTTTTTATCTGTCCAACCTTGGAAAGTCTTAACAAATGTAAAATACAAAACTTTCAGAAAACATTTTTAAAAAATCAAAGAAGAATTTTAAACAAATGAGGCACCGTTTACTAGAACTTTTCAACAACCCCTCTGAATCTCGGCCTTTTATATAATATATAATTTATTGGGCACATTATTGTAATTGTTTGAAACTGAATATTTTTTTAATCGTATTCTGTAGCGAATCTGATTAATCTCACAATTTCTGTTTTGATTCCACATTATAGATCTAGATTTCTATATGGGTGTACCTTACTCGCTTCACTACAGAATTGCTCGTACAGTACAGGCCACGGTGTGGGATGCCCTGAGATATTTTATTAAAGTACCATCGAATAGAAACTTCATGATTTCCGTTTTGACGGGCCATTGTAATGCTAGCGAATTGGTCAAAGGCCTGTCAAAGCACGACATGGTAAGTTCACGGATCGTTCAAGGCAAGACATACAAGTACTCTGTTCACTGCTCAAAATGTGTATTTAGATATTTTAGGGATTCAGCAGTTGTTAGTGTTTGTGTTTTGTTTGTTTGTTTTTGTTGTTTTGTGGGGGGGGGGGCAGTTTTTTGTCGTGTGCAAACACTCCTGAATTGACTATTTTTGATAAATTCACTGACGTTTAACCCTTCTGACGTTATTTTAAAAAAACGTAAATCCCAACTGTTTTCTAGACAATTGTCTTGGCTGTAACATCCCGATTTCTATACATTTACCTACAACAATTTTTTTTAATTCTTTTTACTTATTATTCGACATTATTTCTTCAGGACTCACTTCCAGCTAATCCTGAACTTAGGGCGACCCCTATCCCGGCAGCCGGTGGAATTGGTAACGCTATCTCATTGGCCAAACTGTTCGGTCTGGTGGCGGCCAGAACTCCTATCAAGGGGAAGCCACTCTTGTCTGAGAAAATCGTTCAGCGGCTAAATACACCCACATTATCTGGAGAAGAACTTATACTGAAAATAAATGCAAGTGTCGGACATGGGACATTTATTTTGAGAAATCCTTGGGTGAGTTGTTTAAAAGTGCTCACGTGACGGACCTTCATGTCTCAATTTGACGCGAGATTCACGGGAAACCAGGAAGCCGTAAGGTTTTGACCAGGTATAAAAGTGCAGGCAGAGGACTTTGTTACACTACTATAACCGCTATTGAGGTTTTCTACTAATACAGCACCCTAATTCGGAAAAAAACAATCCTCTCCATTGCTAGAGGTTCTTGAAGTTAATTAGCATTTAACTGACGTATTAATTGGTCGGAAAGAGTTTTATCTACTAGCATTCCAGGTACGTGAAACAGCAGTCCCAACTCTATACCTCCTTTATCCCGTCTGCTGGTTACTAAATCGATGCCTTTGTCTCCTAATAATGCCTCGTAACCGTGTTTCAATGTCTCTTGATCCTACTTCAATGTACCGTTGATGGATAAGAGTCCATCTGTCGACCTCAGACGTTCGACTGAGTCTCTCTAGGTGACTCCGGCAATCGCGAGGGTGGTTTTTACGAGGTTTCCGCCCAGTTTCCAAAGTATTTGAATAAGACAAAGTGTGAAGTGGACAATCCGTGGTCAAATCATTGAAACTATCCTTGCGTACGACGTAAAGCCCCAATCAAACAAACACACAAATGTGATTAAGTCAAGGGGTCAGGGGGAAATTTCATTTTGTAAGCTAGTTGACCATTGGTTTGCGTTTTAACTAGACCTGCTCCACCAGTTATAGAACCCACGGCCTGGTGGGATCAACACCATTGGTTGAGCAGCTGAGATTTGCGATATACAGGCATAATTCGTTTTGTCTTTTGATTTAGAACAGTCATTCTTGTATTAATTACGTTCATCTCGTCCTAATTGCATTGTATGTTTTAAATATTTTTATTGTACAGGGCCAGGCAGTGTTTGGACACCCAGGTGCTGGCGGACAGATGGGTTATTCTGACCCAACAAACAAAGTAGGACTCGCCTTCATCACAAACTATCTAGGGCCCTTCTCCACGTTCGATGATCCACGATTTTCTCCCTTAGAGAAAATATTTTACGAATGTCTTGGAAAGAAGAGATAGTGTTTGTCCTCCATGCTATTCAAATATCTACATACAGAGTTGTGGATTAGTGTATACCGGACAGCATTGCCAATGAAATCCCCTTGACCCCTGGTCGGGAAGTATGAAGTTTAACGTTTATTCGAATATTTTTCTAACAATTTATTTTTTAAATTTACATAAAATTAGACGGTAAGTCAGGGTCGCCTGGCTTGTAAGTGTTTTATAGAAAATAAAAACATTATTGACAAAATGACTGGGCTTATCCTGTTCGTATTTATAAAGTATGTGACTCATTCGAGAAAATTAAGGAATAAACTGGATTTGTCCCGTTATAGACATCCTTAAGTTAACACAGGTTTCGAAACTAAAAAGTCGAGATTACACCATCTTCTCTAGCCAAGAGTTTTATCCTGATCTACTCTGCATTACAACCCTTGGCGGATTATTCGCGTTGGAGACGTGTCCGAAGATCATGGATAGTCCGTCGACTACATCCCATAACCCTGGCAACGTCAGTGACTGACGTT
>JAQQZZ010090707.1:0-17773 GCA_030265115.1 Mopalia vespertina
GCGCCTCCCATCAATAAACCCAGCTGCGCTCCTCCCATCAATAACACCAGCACCGCTCCTCCCATCAATAACACCAGCACCGCTCCCTCATCAATAACACCATCACCGCTCCTCCCATCAATAACACCAGCACCGCTCCCTCATCGATAGCGCTGACACTGCTTCTACTCAACCAATAACTCGGGCACCACTTACCTAATCAATAACACTGGTACGGCTACTCTTATCCATAATACCAGCACCGCTTTTACCCAACCAATAACCATTTCAAATTTCAATTATAGAAACGCGCAGCATTTTTAGGCAGAAACCGCAACGGCGTTATTTGTTGCTGATTGAAAAATTAAATTTCAAATTATTCTCACCTGATGAAAAGAGAGTAGACTTTTAAGAAGTTCTGCACAGTTATCTTGTGGTACATTCAATACCTGTATAACAATAACAATTAGCAAGCAATGAGTAACCTGATTAAAAGATATACGTGGTATTAAATAATTAACAAAGACATCCTTTTCTTAACCTACTTGCATGGTCGTACAGTGTATCGTCGCAGACTTACATATTCGGATACTGAATTGGTATATCGCTTGGATGGTTTATTCATCGTAATGCTATAAACACGACATTTAAAAATTACCACTCAATAATAAGCCGAATTGTATGTAACATGGTTATTTAAGTATAAATTATTGAGTACAGTTAAAACGAATGTAAAACTCAAGTGTAATTTTTTTAACAGCATCATTTGTTTACACATTTTGTCAGAACACACATCAATAAATTTTTCATTTTACAAATTGATAGAGAGCATATAGGAAATATATTTATTAAACTGTATAAATTCATTATAGTTACTTACATTTGCGTATAGATTCCAGAGAGTGGAAACGGACAATCTTTTTAAATCCACTCCACTGTCGATAAACAACTGAATAAACTCCATGCGGTCTTGAATCAAAGCAGTAAACATGGCATCGTAAAGATTGAGAGTCTGTAAGAGAAGATGTAGGTGTGTAAGTAAGGTAAGTCAAACAACTGCTCGTATCGCCTTGTCATAATGGGGAATGATTGTCCGGGAGTTGAAATCATTGATATATTGAAGACATTTTGAAGGGTAAATAACTCATAATCAAAAATGAGACCCAAACACAGGTTTGCGAGTTGGTCTGGGGAGAAGAGAGGCCGGGAGAAGGGTTATGGTTATAAGGGGTGAGGTTATATAAGAGGGGGGAGGGGGAGGTTATTCTTAAATTACTTTGGATTTAACAATACTTCACTCAAATTAAAAAATAAAGATTTTATTGTTTCATTCATATGGAAGTGTGTTAGACAATGTGTGTTTGCTTGAGAGATTGAAGCTATACAGAAAATTAGTATGCATTTATCTTAACCATACAGATAATGTATGATACTCGATCAAGGCAAACAAGGACAACAAAATCATCTCAGGACCAAAAAGCATTGGGCCACTATATGGGAAATGTGTCGGTGCGAGACTCCAGAAATATATCCGATTCCTATGTATATGCCTACCCAAGCTGTAAAGGACCATCAGCAACTTGTTGAAAACCCATTCCCCATCTCATGTATTGCATTTGACCCACCTGCCATTGTTTTCTGTTCTCATACGTGAATATTTTCTCTCTGGCCACATCTGATCTGTTCCAAGCAAGAGCCAAGGCCAGTTGATTGTCAGGGCGGTGCTTGTTGGCTATCGGACAAAAATATATGTGCGTTGGATATTCAAGATAAAATATATTAATAAATTAATGGTTTGTAAAATTCCATACATTTCGTTTTAATGTTTCTCAAATTAAACCTATGGCATTTACAAAAATAGTAAATTTCCTTCGGGGCTGTCTAGAAAGACGAAAGCCTCCTTAGCTACAAGTCCACCTTATTAGTATCCAGCTGATTGTCATGCCATTATCGTTTAAACATGACAGCTATAACCTTCCACTCGATAGGTTATGACACTTTTATCATGCCTTCACAAGAATCACATTTACATACGCATTTTACACATTCGACATAATTTTACATATATACATATATTTTGAATTAATGAAGAGAGAAAAATATACATATACATATACGTTAATCAGTCTAGCCAAAAAAAATCATAGTTCTCCATAAGCGTACCTTTTAATAAAGCGTATAGAATACACTTGTCGATGTCCTCCACTTCCGTGTTGTCCAGATTGAACACGCTCACCTGGTATACAAACAACATCGTGCCATTAAGTTAATCAACACCAGGTATTTTTTTTTCATTAATATGAATATTGTGTCCAGCACAAGCAAATTATACTTGTGAATTTTAAATGTCTTGCATAATCAAGGAACTCAATATAATAACAAAAATACTAGAAAATTAAACTAAGTTTGGGTTCTTCAATTAGAGTTTCCTGGACAAACATTGAGAAGCAATCAGTTAATTGCAGAAGGGCACAATTTTCCTTACTATGAGGTTGAATTTATTTAATCATTTACCGACTCTTAGCGATTTACCGATTTAGGAAATAAATCACCTAAAGTCATTGACGTATTGAGATTTGTAAATCTTCAGATTTTCTTCAATGTTACAGGGTTTCCATTGTAATCATAGTTACTGACTTACCATTTGTCGATGTTGTAGTATCTCCATAACCACCCTCATGCTTTCTTTAGCATCCCTGAATACAGACATATCATCTGTCCCGGGCCACTGAAACTCTGTCTGAATTCGGCTCATGCATGTGGCCAGAAACCCAGCTGGGAAAGAACTCGTGTCTTCACTACATGTGGGAACATAAAGTATTACATGCAATTATATATTCAAATGTAGTGTGTCTGGTAACCTAAAATCTATAATGAAGCGGGTTAAAAACTGTCATTGATATCAAATGAATCAAATGCTAAAGATTCATACCATCTAGCCTTCTCCGATGATTCCTTTCATTGGCAAAACCATACTTGATAGCAAGACGACATATGCAATTTTAACGTGTTGAGGGCTTCAGGGGCTCCTTTCACAAAACGATCTGAGCTTACGTTGAACGTAACTGCCATGGCAATCGTCATGGTAATTACGTTTCGCGTAATCTAGGATGGTTCTGTTCCATTAAAACAGTGTATCTAGGTTATTATTTTAACCGCATTCCTGTGACTTGTTTACATTGGAACTCTCCTGTCTTTAAGGCTAGTTTAACAGTGACTCAACGAAAGCGTGGACAATATGACTCTCCACTTCTCTCTCTTGCCTAATACCTATATTGAAGACAATCCTAAGTGAAGCACAGTATGAGTATAATGTTTATATGTCATTTAACTGCCATATGAGCAGAGGGAACAGAAAACAGATAGTAACGTCGTGTAAATAGCTCAGGAACTGACAATACTTCTCATCGCTGCTGCATATTAGTTTAGTTTTCGCGGGAACTTGTGGCTTTTCTGTGTTTATAACCTTTGGTGATTTCCACGTGTTTTTGCAATTCATAACTATTTGTGTGCCACAGTTTACAAGTATTCATCTTTGTGGCATTATCTATTGATAAACTGTAGTTTAGGGGGTATTTACAGTGAACGAAGACTGCATATACTTTTCGATCTGCTTACATATTCGCACTTACAAACTTATCTCTGCCAATCTAATTTTAGTACACAGTGACACATTTTATAATTTACTTAAATCTAGTTGAGATGCTTCGGCTCATCTTTGGAAAAATACCCCAGTTTTATAGAACAGTACATCAGTAAAATTTAAAGACTTACATTTCTTTATTTCGGCTTACTGACAACTGATCTACACCTTGATAAATTTGAAAACTCACATTGCACTCATTTTTCCACACACAAATTACATAATCATTAGCAGTGTGACATAAATGTTAATTACATGTACATGTATACTGTTTGATATGTTTTGTAAAAATAGTTTATTTTTGTCGTTTTACCTTTTGGATCTTCTGGTTTAATACAGTTATTTATCATGATGTCCTGGTGTCATAAGTATCTGAAGATCGAGGTATTCTAAACTGTTAACTTTTTGACTCCCGAGTTAAATTAAGACAGTACAATGATCGCTATGTAAAACGAGCCCCTGTCGATTAATACACAAAGCGATCTTAGCTTACGTTGAACGTAACTGCCATTGCAGTATGTCTTCAACATTGGTCGTAATGGTAATTACTTTTTGCGTAAGCTAAGATCGCTATGTGAAACGAGCCCCTGGATCTCGTTTCACAAAGCGATCTTAGCTTACGTTAACGTAACTGTCATGGCAACACTATGTCTTCAACACTGGTCGTCATGGTATTTACGCTTGGCGTAAGCTAAGATCGCTTTGAGAAACGGGCCCCTGTAGATTAATACACAAAACAATCTTAGCTTATACGTTGAACGTAACTGCCATGGTAATACTATGTCTTCAACACTGGTGGTCATGGCTATTCCATTTTGCGTAAGTTAAGATGGCTATGTGAAACGAGCCCCTGTAGATCAATACACAAAGCGCTCTTTGCTTATACGTTGAACGTAACTGCCATGGTAATACTATGTCTTCACCACTGGTCGTCATGATAATTACGTTTTGCGTAAGCTAAGATGTTTTTTATGAAACGATCTCCTATAGATTAATACCTTTGGCACTATAAAATCATATATGAAAAAGAATTGAGAATCATTAAGGTTAATACGTTAATAACTTTGACACAATAATATTATATAGGAAAAAGAATTGAGAAGCATTAAAGGGAAAGACAACTGTTTTTCGACCTTAACTTATTATTTTAATTGCATATTTTCAAAGACAACTATCTGTAATTTATTAGCATAGCCGTTTATTAGTTAATTTAAAAAGCGGAACTGACGTCATTGTTCGAAAACACGGTAGTTATGTCATCTAGTCATGGCTGTCCCCTATTATCTGCACTGGTGGATGCTTTAATACAAAGCCGAAAGTGAGGGTTCCGTCCCCAAACGAAACAACAACAACAAACAACCGCTTGTACAAATCAACCTTGTACATATCAGCCTTATACTATAAACCGGATATATTAAAACCACATGTCAACTGAAAACATGCTAAACGTATACTCAAACAGCTATTTTGATATGTATACAACAGATTAACATTGCGCTTGGATGACCAAGCTTGTGTATACGCCGTGTTATTACAGATGCCTTCCAACGCATCCATAAGCAAACGAACACACTGTTGACCGACCGTGTTTTCGAACAATGACATCAGTCCCGCCTTTTAAATTAACTATAAACGGTTATGCTTACTCTAATGCAATTGCAATACGGATGTTTGTCTTTGAAAATATGCAATAGAAAAATAAGTTTAGGTAGAACAACAGTTGTCTTTCCATTTAAGGTTAGTATCTTACTTGAGAGGGTTATGGGACAGTTTATATGCTGTAGCTAAGACATCAGCTGACGCGCCCGTCCCTTGGATAACCACCACGGGCGTCCTCCGGCGAACCGATGCTAGTACTTTTCGTAAAATGTCCCTATCTCCGCCCATCAGTAACAACACAGCAGGGACACTTACACCTGGGAATAGAGATTATCAAGAGAAAGGATTGACACACATGTCATTGAGGATCAGTTTATGATGGGGTTTGTAGCCACAAAACTTCTAAAAGGAAACATTTCGATATATCTACATTATTTTCGGCCTTTAACATGCACGATCTAAAAAAGCTAAGAAAAACAAACAAAAAAGCAACTAAAATTTGAAACGAGACTTTTTTTGCTTTTGTATAAACTCATACTCGATGATATACACTCTTGTGTTTTTTTTAAATAAAAGTCTCGAGGTATTTGAAGCTATATTGATCCCCTTCGTCTTAACTGGGATTAACGAATCCAGAAAGGTATAATTAAACGGAATACCACCAAAAAGTACGAAAGACCACAAACGGTTTATTAAAAGTAACAAAAGCTATAAGCATAAGTTTTAAAATAACTGACGGTGCTCGAGTGCAATTCCCGTCTCCACCCGACCGCTGATGTAACTCTCCAGGTCCACCCGGTAATCATTGGCATGACCCTGGTGTTTCTCTGTGCCATCGTCCACCAGAAGGAAGTGTGTGTGGTTGTGATCCAGTGGAACTGTTCTTTTGGAGTCGCTCAAGGCCTCGATAGAATAATTAGCTGGAAACATACCCTTGTCCTTAAACAAAAGCCAAAAATAACAAAATTGAGCGTTGTTTCGGGTTTTTTAGAGAAAAAAAATTTCAGTATAGCAATGTTTGTCATCATGCTATCTTCAAACGTGATAAGATATTACAAGATGTCGAAAGTCTGTTGAACAGGTGTCACTACATTCAGATTCGGTGCAAAGCCCGTGAATTACTTTCTTTGATTGGTTTGGGATTTAATGCCGTATCTATGTAAGTTATTTCCCTTATATTACGGTGTGCCACCCAAATCGGTGAAGGAAACCATCTTCGACACTGCTGCCAGCAAGGAGAAGAGGGGGACAACCACAACACGCAATACAAAGAATTCAAATGCAAATCGATGTCACGTTGCTCTTATCTCGGAGAACAGCAGGGGAACAGCAATCACTCGCCCACCACCCGCCACTTTCTCGGAGAGCCAATGTTTAAGTTATAGCTTTTGAATTTTTATTTGACAAATCATACACGTGTTAAGAAACCGTGCGATTTCACAGAACGGCTTTAAGAACAGAACGATGCTGTGGAGATAATGCATTGTCATTGAACAGGTCAATCGTACCCAAAACTGTATACAGACAAAATACAAAATGGTGTACATTGTTGTACAGTTGAAGTCCACCCGACATCAATCTGATGTAAATAAACAGCACGAAGTCACATCATCAAATATAACATAACATTTGATTGGACACGCCCAGTCGAGCAATGCCATCGCATGCTTGGGCAATAAATAATTTTCTAAACTCCCCGTTATAACAGATTAACACAAAATATTACGCTCGTCAAGCAGCTGATTCATGAGTGTAAAAACTATCGGCATACCAACTCTCCTTCTAAAGCATTTTTGTTGGCCACTGAACCCCAGCTGGCGACTCCCAAAGCAATGATGTCGTCCCTCTCAGAGGCTTTAGCACTGAGATGGTATTCCTGAACGGCCTGTCCCACAAGCTTCATGACATCTGTGTGAAGCCCATCAGTAATTAACCAGGCACCTTAAGAGCAACAATGTAAACACTTGATTTTAAACTATTCGTAAAATTATAGGCCTAATTTTAATGGATGTTATAAATAGTACTTAATACATGTCTAGTTTATTCCAAAATCAAAGCAAACAAATACTGGTTTCCCAACTGTCAAGCAACATGCTTAATACATTAAAACACGAGTTATCACCATGTCGCTTAATTACAAAAAGAGAGTTAGGGGGTAACGGTTAGTTTCCGTGACATACAGTTCACTTATATCGGATACGGATGACTTATATAACAAATCTTACCCGTACTAGCCACAGAGTTAACCAATCCCTGTTTAAAAACACTTTTCAGTCGGGGTTTTGTTTCTAATCGATGAGAAGACCCAATGACGGATATGATCAGTGTGGGATAGGGCATACACCAACACTCCGTCAACACTGTCCATACTTTATCCAGTTCTGTGGCACAATCTAAGCGTAAATACTGTAATAAAGAAATGTCAGATTTGATGTACTCGGAATAACCAGATGGAACAATTAACCTTTGTAAGGACAATAATAACCGCTTTGTTATCAATTATAGTGTAAGTTTAAGGTTTGAGAAGAAAACTCCAAGAACACCATGGCCCAGGGATGAAAAAGTAAAACCATTAATGTTGATAAGACAGAAAATTAATAATGAACTAAACTATGTGAAGCAATCTACTAATCCACATATTGCAGATAGCCAAAACGGTTAGCCTGGCAATAAACCGACCAGCCATCAAGTTAACCAATCAACTAAAAAGTAAGCCAATTAGTTAACCAACGATCAAAGCAAATATAGAGTAAAATAGTCAGGAGACAGAAAATCACGTTACACCTATAGGCTGTTATAATCAGGGGGCACGTCATGCCGACCAGTACCGGTATATTGAAGACAGCGTGCCGTCATGGTAATAACGATCAACTTGGGCTACGCTCATTTTCTGAAACGTCACCGGACATAAAAACAAACATTTTACCGGTGAGTTTTTCGTCTCGTTCCCGAAGCCTTGAAAGCATATTTCTCCGTAAGAGTCGCACGGAGTCTTTTCTGTGTAGTTCCTCGAGTTCCAGTTATCATTTTCATTATGCTCACTGTAAATACAACCACGTAACCGGTGCCACTCGTGAGGCCGGCCACATTTACAACTACGCCTGGAACATCAATGGAGAAATATACTCGACTATACATTAATTGACTTCAGAAATATATAACAGTAAATATTCATAATGGTTTGAAAGTAAAACTTTTTAACTCGTAACAAAATGATCTACATCTGTTAATGAAACTTATTTGAATTCGTTAGTCGTTATATATATTAAACTGGTCTGATTCGTCTTTCTGTTCAGTCCATTAGTATTCATTTTACTGTTTGACGTTTAATTTTGTGAAAGAACTAACAGCAATGTATGGATTATACATGTATATCAGCGATATATGACTCAGAAACCTAACATGAAACAAAAATACTGAACTAGGCGGATAAAAGGAAACATACTTAAGGAAAATATTGTTTTAATTTTTCTCAAATAATTAAAGCATTGATATACCGTATAGAGTATTGTATTGATAACAAAACATCACTTCGGCTTCCATGAATGTTTAAAAGTTTGACGGCTATATAGGCCTATATGTAAGTAGCGTCTGTTGAACTCACCCTTTTGATATTGGATTGCGGACGTAATAATTGCACTCAGTCTGCAGGATATTAGCACTGACATAATCTGCCAGCAATTCCTGAAATTATGTTATTAATGAAGTAAACGGAAGAAAATAGTGGCTTGCGAGGCTAGACATGGAAGTATCTGAGATCGCTTTTACCCACAGATTCAGGTTGAGCCATGCTATACCGTATGTAGAGTATATGATGCACACAGAAGTGTTTGCTAATCTAAGCATTACCTAAAATATAATATAACTGTGCTATTGTCATAATATTTAACTAAAGCCTTGATATTGAAATCCGTTCTTGATCACCCAGACCTGGCTGACTGATAGATAAACTTGTTTTACTTTTTAGTTTTTTTGTAGATTTTATAGAAAGGTTTCTATTGACTTGGTGTTTAAAAAAAGTAACACTGAATTTTAAACCTTACCTTTCCCCAAGATGATTTCAAGAAAGATGGCCTCTTTTGGCGGCCAATTGACGACTTTTTGGGACCTGAAACAAATTATAAAAAAGAGTTAGTTTGCAGCGGTTTTATTTATTTGCTTTTTTCCTTCTGACATGCATTGACTTTGTATGGGTGTTCTTTACATGGAATGACAGAGCGTGTTTATGTTTATTGAGTTTTTTTATATTCTGTTTTACGCCGTTGCTATTAGCCTAATAGGCAACCACCCTGAACTGGCAACACAAAAAAGAAGACAAGCCAGGACAGTTACAAGACGTAAAACAAATACGCCTCAACAGATCGGCTTTCTGTTGCCTATAACATGTAACTCTAAGTGCAGGAGGGCAACACGATAGTACCTCCGATCGGAAGTGACACAGCTATAAGGAGACAAAAACATTGCATTACTTCCTAGTGTATAGCCTTAAAACATAAAGTGTAGGACAAACTTTATTTTAATTGCGAAATTGGTTTTATGGGAGTCCTGCATATACTGTCACTCTAAAAGATGTTATATCGTAAATTTGATGCATTAGTTTTAATTGCTATTGAATAACAGTGATTTGTTTAACGGAGATATTCCATGAAATTAATTTCAGACAGTTAACAGCAAATTAACTGAGGGCAAGTGCATGACGTTCTGTTGGAGTCTGTCTGTGAATGGTGCCACGTTTGTAGAGTTTGGTAATTGACACGGGTTTACTATGGCAGGTTATTAGTTAGGTTCTTTAAATCTGTAAAGAGAATGTGAAAGCATGCAGATTCAATTACCATCATATGTATCCAAGCCGTCTTGTGGTTCCAAGAAGACTGGTTCTGGTTGGAAGTCTGCCAGATCCAGGTCAGTGGCTTTGACCTTGGTCCGTGAGATTTGTCTCTCAGGTTTTGGCGGGGACACCGGCTGAGCCCCACCTTCCGTATAAGCCATCACTATCGTTCCAGAATAAGGATCATTAACATTTTGGTCTTCTTTGAACTCTATTTTTTTTTCTCTTTTCTTCCTCTTTGGTGATTTGTTTTTGATATCCTGTTTGGGCTCTATTTTCTCTCCACTTATTCCAAATACCCACTGAGTCACGTGATCATCAATTTGGTTAGACTCCATCGTGGCTGGTTAAACAATTCCAGCCAGTGTAAAAATATTTTTATATCTGTCAAATTAAAATTAAAAAACAAGAATATATATAATCTATGTAATATATCAGATCTTTTGCAACATGTAAGTGGTCAGTTCGTTTTTTTTATATTACTTTTGGTTATTTCTATTAAACATGAATAATTTGGTATACATTAATGAGCTCGGTTTAATACTTAATCCTTCTTGAAAACCGAAAGTTGGTCATTATTGTGTGAAATTAAAACAGAAATAGACAGATTTTCTTGTAATTGTATTTAGATACAAAGACGACATCACTCATCGCCCCAGTTGTTATGCCCAATTATTTTAACATGAATTACTATACTGCAGTAGAAATGACTAAATTACTTTCTGAACAATATTGTAAAACTCCGCCCGTATGGAGGTGTGTAAAGCTGTATTCGAACTAACCATGAAGTATAGATATTAACGGAAGTTTGACCCTGGTATTCGTCTGTAAATATGTAGGCCTATATGAATATAAATATAGTAATAAGGTTAGGATATTGTATGTAGGCCTGTTGTCATTATTTATTGACCAGCGGGTTGTAAGTTGACATTATACCATACTACGACGATGACTCGGTGCAAAGGGGAGAATTGAATAAAGGAAACCACAAATGAAAGTGACGGGCCGTTATACTATTTCCTGGGATGAGTATACTGACTACTGTATACTAGTCCCAGACTATTTCACAATAAACGACAAAGATTTTAGCAGTAATAATATATTCGTCGATTAACTGACTGTAATACATATAGGCCTATGCACATTTGACACTGACTATGAACTGCGAGACGTTTAATATATTATATTGGCCTACCGAGGAGAGTGCAAGATATATAAGGACAGGTAAAATAATAAAGTTAGGCCTATACAAAATAAGATTCATCAATATATGTACTTACCTATGGCATAAAAATGATCCAACACTCGTCACTTTTTAAAAGCACGTCAATTGTAAGTTTAGGCTGCGACTGATTCGCTTCACACCCGCTGATAAGTGGCCAAGCTTCCCTGACAACGGGTAACCGTGGCCATTCAACTATTTTACAGCGATAACAATAGCCTATATAGGCCTATGGAGATCCCCAAAATTACATTGTGCTATATTTATCCATTACATGAGCAGCTGTAAGATTATGGTAGTTAAATAATTTTAATTATTTAAGCTCCCATAAGCTAGTTTGGTAACTGGTATAGGCCTACGTTTTTACACGTTAACAGACCGCGATAAATATCACATTAGAGTGCCTACAGTGATATATATAATGGTGCGGAAAATAAATCGTGGTTGTGTTCGTCTATGGAAATAGGCCTAGTTACTGTCCATAAAGTATAGTTCTTATTCAAAACGAGGACCTATGTTTACAGTACTTATGCCTATTTACAAGTTCTATGTATTTAGGCCTAGCTTATGTAGGCCTATAATTTATAGACTTAGGCCTATTTGACATGACCTGCATCAATAATTATTTTCTGTGAATTTATCATTGAGAGGTTTTCATTTAAACAAGCAAGTTGACTTTTCTGAATAAGATAGAAAGCAAACTTCAGATTGACTAAAACAGTTTCAAACTGATATATAAGCAATCACTTATGGAGACCGACAGACCGACCGGTCGAAAACGCAAAAACACATTTATAATACAAATTACAGGCCTATGTTATTTAAATTCAGATTGATCAGTTTGCAATAAGACAATTTACAATAATTTAAATGCGTACAATCAATGGACATCATATATAAAGTAAAATTAGACATGTTTCTTGGCAATGAGTAAACAGTGCAAATTATAAGAGGAAGAAAACAAAGCTGGCTTGTAGGCATATTGCTTACGTTAAACTTTGCGAGCAGATTGAATTATTAGGCTATAAGATACGGATTCGCATCTAATGTTGATGCAGATTGGAGTAAACTGCGTTTTTATACTGGTTTCATCGGATCGATTTGCGCCATCAAGTTTGATCATCATAGCAATACAGCTCTGCCGCAGTTACATGCACTATTATGTACATATATTCTCTCTTCATTTATTCAAAATATATGTAGGCCTACTATCAGAAGTACATATGTGTTACATAGTGCCAGAAGTCTATGGTTGATAGACTTTCGGTACTATATAACCCACCTAACGTAGCCTTCTAGCTCGAAATAGCAAAAATCCGTCTAGAGAAAATAGTTCTGTCTTTCAAATATGTTATTATTCTCTTTTTGTGGAAGAATATTTCGTGAAAAAATCTTCAGAGGTGATTAATTTAACCCAGAGTTTATAAAACGGGTGTCGTGGTAAAAAAACATAACAAAACATAGTTATTGATAATTTTTGCCAGTGTGTCTTTTAGAAAGTGAAGTTAACATAATTATTTTCCAAGGGAGATAATTAGGTCTCTTTAGTTTCACACACATTCAAAACATGGAGGTCATCCGAAAACTGTTGCCGATAGATTTAACATCATAAAGTTTTGGAGGAGATTTGTAAATCGTCTTCATGCTTTGAAACTATTCTAACTGCAATATTGATTTCACCAGGGTGTGTTCTATCTATTTTCGACACTTCAGAGTTTTATTACCCCCTCCCTTTAAAAGCCTTCTCGTTGGAAGACCATACTACGACAGAAGGCATAAAATAAACTTCAGTTTATCTTCATGATAAAATTAAAAAAAACAAAAAAACAAACATTATGCTACGAATGTTTTTATATATAAACAAATAACAATAATATGTTAGACTTTCTTAACCCGGATCTTTTTTATTCTCAATTTTATATGAAGCCAGCGTTCACGACAATCGAAAATTAGACTGGTGTGGGACATTTGCGAATCTGACAGGTGATATCTTTGGGTGATTTGCTTTTCTCGTGGCTTGAAATTCAACTCATAAACTGTTTTTTTTTTAGTTTAACAAACCAGTGTGGTAAAGGGTTCACATGACATGATTGTAGTAGATCCTCTGGCCTGATATCCACCACATGCATCCTCAAGTTCACTGACTACAGTACATGTACATGTACCATAGCCCTCTAAACATGACGGTGAGGAGTTCTACCATCACATGTAGAAACTCATTACCATAGTGTTAGCCAGAGGAGAGTCTCGGTGTCTCTAAGACACACGTTTTCAGTAAAAATTTACATGGGAAAGATTTGGGAACATTAAAATTAAATGTGACATCATTTTTCTGTGAAAGTGGTGATTTGAGACACCCTCGCCTTGATTTCTGGCTAAGGCCAACCTATTAATAACATTTATATAACATTGAATCTACATAACCTAATTATGGCCGAAGACATTTTTAAGCGAGTGTGGTTCTGCTAAGAAATAATTGATTTTAAAATGAAAATCGACGTCGAGTGGTTGTTTTATGGGTGGGTCCACAGGCACACGATGCAATGTTATGTTTCATCGCTTCTTGAAGAGTAAGTATATAGAGTGAAGGTATGAAACAAACTGTTTCACCAAACCACCAAAATAAATTTTTAAAATGAAGTCCAACTTATTTACTCTACCAGTAACCGGACCTTTCCCAGGTCTATTTAATGTATATCCACACATATTTCAGTGCTGCTGTTTATTTAAAAACTCAGTTAAAGCGCATAATTCCTTTTTTTCTCAAATTCCGTAAACACTTCGAGGTGAATAAGTCAATACTGATCTTGAAAAATAATAATGTATAACCTGTTCTTTTTACAGCGGTAAAGAGGTTGAATGGTACTGCTTCCTGGACGACTGTTTGTGATGCATGGATGGCTTTGAGGCAGGAGGTATTGTCACTGTATAAACGTGTCCTGAGGTTAGCCCGCACCTGGGAGTCCGCAAATCCTGGTGAAACCAAAGCAGAGAGAGATTACATAGACTCTGAGGCTAGGCAACTCTTCAGGCAAAATAGACATGTAAGCAAATTAATGTCTGGACAGATGGGAACATACCTAGGATAATGCAAAACACATAATGTCTTTTTCTTGGTTATCTTTTCACATTGTTATTTGCTAAATTACTGTCATAAATGTCAATTAGAATAAAACAGAAATATATCTGTAAGGAAATTTCACTCCTGCGGTGTTGACCTTGTGTGCCACTTATCATTTTGTCAAGACCTGGATTTGTCCTGGTCGTGTTCTTTGTCTGCTGTCCGTCTGTTTGCTTTTTTCTTGTTACCACTATGGTTAGAGAATGAAAAAACTTTAAATCCCAAAATTTGAGCTCATGATGCATTGCTCTCATATAAGATTGCAAACCCTGTTGAAATAAGGCACATTTATTGTAATTAGCAAATTTACAGATATTTCTTCTTTCTCCAAAGTTTTATTTGCAGTAATAGCTGTAAACTTAATTGGTGTTAAATGACCAAATGAAGATATTCTCTGTGTCTAATAGAACTTTTGCACAAAGCTAAATATTCTAAGGATGTGGAAAGTCATTTCATGAGTTATCTCCCTTTGTTTAAATTTATATTTAAAATATGGTTATGAATGAAAAGAATAATAGTATTACAAGTGTTAGAGTTAAAGTGGATCTTCGATGTCTCACACTGTCTTTACTTAGTACTGAAGGAAAATTAACTTTCCAACATTATGGAAACGCTTCACATCTTGGTTGTGCTAGTGTCAATTATTGTTGGAGTACACCGCCATCATATAAGTGAAATACCCTTAAGCACAGCGTAAAACACCAATCAATCGATGTCTCACAAACTTTACTGAATGAATGAATCATCAAATGTCAATCATATTAATGTAATAGCTTAATAACTCATTCATGTTTAATCATCAAAATAAAATGATTATTGCAACATGTTGAAAATTATTTTGATAAAAAGTGTTAAGAATATACAAATGAAAAGAAGCAAGGTATCATCATGTGTCTTAATATCAGTTTCAACACAGCAACCTCAGTCTGTGGTAACTTGACATAATTTATCTACATGTACAGTGAGGTCCATTTTTGGGGGTCACCGAGTCTTTAGCATACAGTTTCATTGATTGCTGGCAAAGTATCTTGTTTTTTCCATTTCTTTCCCCTGTTAATGGGTTTAAGTCAACAGTAGATATTTTTTAACAAAAAGAAAAACAATCCGTTAAACAATTTCTTTGTTATTTTACTGTATTTGCTGGCATTGCAGCTCAAATCCCCGACTTTTTAGTTTTATCAAATTAGCCTTGTTTTGACGAGTAAGGATTTTTTGTTAGGTATATCGTATATTCTTGGCAGTCTTTGTTGTTCATACTGATACATTAAATAACTACAATGCAAGATGGATGTAGAACCACTTGTATCAGGGGCCGAGGGGTATTTTTGTGAGTTTTTTTTCCTCATGGACTCAGTAACTTGACACCAATAAAATTAGTGGTAATTATCAATTATGCAATGTTTATTGTATGGAATAAAAAATAAAATGTCTGATTAAGAACAATTTTATAATTTGGACAGATTCAGAACAGAGAAGAGATTGTACAACATATAAGAGAAGCAGAAGCCAGGATTGATATAGGTATGTAGCATGACACTCTGATATGAATGATAACATATAAAACATTTTATTTGAGATTCCATGGTAAAGAAAATTAGATTCAATAACCGACTCATAGTTCAGGTAGAGCTTCATTAAACTATGGTTTTGTACTCATATTCTTCCTCTTTAGATTTCTGGGTGGGTAAGATAGAGGAAGCTTCCTGTTGCCCTGATGCACACAGAGCTGAGGTGTAACTCAAAACCACCCACTTGTGAAGTCGCATCTCGTCATTGTGCAATCTTTTCAGTGTTTATTGCTAGTTTAATATATGTTGGTTTTCTTTAACCATTTGTTTGGCACGGCAAGGCTTAATAATCTAAAGAAGAGCATAAATAAAAACCCAATCAATAGATTGATAGATTTTGTTTGTACGTCGTGGATATGAGAGGGACGAAGTGTTTGCATTGATCAAGGACTGGCTTTGAAAAAATCCATGGTACCCCAATCTGGCTCAACTCTTGTAAATGCTTGAAAGAATCTTATATGGTCTGGGACCACCTTATTTTTGGTCTTAAAATCAAATTTCTACACTTTTGTCTGCTAGGGCAAGTGAATGAATTGAGAAGAAAAGAACAGTGTATGGCTCATGTTGACTTATTATGTGTTGTAAATTTTATTGCTTATTTAAATTTATAGCTGTCTGTGGGGAGAAATAAACAGTCGCGAATTTTACTGAAAATTCAAAATGTAGTTTAGATCCCATTTAATCGCGACAATATAATTACACATTCATTAATACCATAACAAATTTATAACTAAATCTGCAATTATTTAATGTATGATCAGGATAGATAGATAGGGGGCACGGCCGCACCATGGATCATTGGGGACAACCTCAACATGTTACAGGAAGTAAAAGGAATTGTAAGGAGCTCACATGCTTAGATAAAGAAATGTGTTATTATCTACGATGAAATCACTAACATCATGGTTTATATTGTTGTTAATAAAAAATAAACATGGCACACACATGCAAAGTCACTTTGAGATAACTTTGCTATAAAGTGTAATCACATAATAGAATCATTGATTCTTTCCTAACTAAACTAACGCACAAAAGGTTAGACTAATCATAAAAATGACTTGTTTACTTTTTTTTTGTAAAGGTATGTTTATCCTGTACGGCTGTATTTAAAACTGTTATATGGGCAATGGCATGTATGAGCCCATACTGCAATTATTAGTTAACATAGCATTTGCTTTTAGCCTGCAGCTGTGGCTTAGAGTGTCTGTCTTCTAATCCTACATGTACTTCGATGAGCCGTCCATAGGTTCCAGTCCATCTGTCAACCATCATGTATATGAGTCACATTGTGTGGTTCCGTCAATTGTGGGTTGTTTTTGTATGCGGCTTCCTCTTGGTTTTCCACCATATTTAAGCAAGGAACTGGAAATCTATCATCATATGAGCGAAATACCCCATATTTAAGCAAGGAACTGGAAATCTATCATCATATGAGTGAAATACCCCATATTTAAGGAAGGAACTGGAAATCTATCAACATATGAGCGAAATACCCCATATTTAAGCAAGGAACTGGAGATCTATCATCATATGAGTGAAATACCCCATATTTAAGGAAGGAACTGGAAATCTATCATCATATGAGCGAAATACCCCATATTTAAGGAAGGAACTGGAAATCTATCAACATATGAGTGAAATACCCCATATTTAAGCAAGGAACTGGAAATCTATCATCATATGAGCGAAATACCCCATATTTAAGCAAGGAACTGGAGATCTATCATCATATGAGCGAAATACCCCATATTTAAGCAAGGAACTGGAAATCTATCATCATATGAGCGAAATACCCCATATTTAAGCAAGGAAC
>JAQQZZ010090728.1:0-17771 GCA_030265115.1 Mopalia vespertina
CCATCAAGTATACCATCTAGCTTTTCAATGCAGGCTGCTGCTTTAGTATTAACGTGTGCCACAATGTAAGTCCCAGTGGCGGCAGATCTCTATTCTTGGCCACAGTTATGGAAATTGGAAAATTCCATCTGGTTAAAAATGTGTAAATGTAGGTCAACATATTGAACATAATATGTATTAAATTTCTGATTTAAAAATCATTAAACATGTAAGCCACTGTCAAAACGAAGTGCATTGATCAGCTGCTGTTTAACATCATAGCATAATCGTGGTGTATTTATATTGCTGTAATTTGTTACAATTAACTGCCCAATTTACGGTGAGTTACGGTGAAGGTGTTCCTGGTTTATGACCAATGGGTCCATTTGCAATGTTATGGAGGTAAGACTGCGACTGTTTTAATCAAATCGACAAAGGTATCTGAAATTTCTCAGCAAAGTTCTGTTTTCTCTAGCAGTGTTACAGTTCCACATGTTGCTTAAGTGAAAATTTGTGGAACATGGCAGGTTTAATCTCACTAATGACCTTTTCTCAGAGTGACATGAAAATAGATTTCAAAATGGATTGCCTTATCACATCACCTGACAAGATAAGGGTAAAGATGTCCATTACCATATATATTTGCAATCTGTTTTAGACATCTTGCATGTTAAGGACAGATATTGAGCCTACATATCTTATGGATAGATAAAACTCATACTGGGACTAATAGCTTAAGGCTTCATTGAAACCATTTGTGGGTATCCTAACTTGACACTGTTCCAATGAAATCTGTATTAGTTACATACATTTGCTGGACATGTCCTAGTTGAAATTTTCATTGTTGTGTGAAATTTTCCAGAATTTAATATTGTAATAAATGGCCTGCAGGACAATTTGTAAAATGTCTGACAAAATATTTTTGAAACATTTAAACCCCTGGTTTGTTTGTTCGTTTGTTTGATTGGGATTAACATCGTACTCAAGGTCGACAAGGGTATGTCACTTATATGATGACAGATTGTCCACTTCACACGGCTCCTTGCCTAATAACGATGGAAAACCGAGAAGAACCCTCGTAAAAACCACCCCTTCAATTGCCGGAGCCATATCTTGTGACTCGCTCATATACCGGATGGTCTTCAGACGGACTCGATCCCGTGAACAGTAAATCAAAGTAAGATTAGTAAGCGCACACGCTACCACTAAACCACAGCCGCCCCTGATTTGAGACTAAGATGTATTGAAAAACTAAATATGTATAGAGCTTAATGTGACGTGTCATAATATTTTCCAATACCATAATGAATTTTTCTGTTTGTTTGTTTGTTTTATTGCGGTTAAATGTCGTACTACAATCGACATTCACTGGAAAGCCAGCAGGTTGCAAACATACTATTCCTTGCATTCAGATAAAAGACCTCACAAACATGACGAAAGAAATGCATTTACATAAATATGATCAATTGGGGGCATGTACATATGTTTGCGGACTCGAGATTTATAGAAATATAAACTGGCACATAAATAAGGTGTTAAACCATTTCTATATTACACCACAAAGGTATATCAATAGGCCACCATTGAAAAGTTATTTGTTAAGTATGACCTTGTCAGCCTTGAAAATAATACAACTTGAGCAGTCAACGGGAATTCTATTATGCAATTGGTTTTAAGTTGGCCTTTTTAGCACATATAATATACATGTAGGCTACTACATTTATTTTCTTATGATAAAACAATAATTAGTTTAAAATCCCGCCAAATCTCAACCGTACCGCAGGAAGACATTTTATATCGATTGAAAGCGAAGAGGGTTCTGCTGATATATTATTTATTTTGACCTGAAAATAGATGTTGAGTGGTAGTTTTATGATCCGGGCTAACCCACAAGTGTTCAAGGAAGAAAACAAGATGGTTTTAATATAAGGCCTTATCATTTTTATATATAAGAAAATAAAGTGCAGAATCATGGTAGCATTCGTTATTTCTAAAGGTTAGGTTGATTCAATTAGCATGTAGCAAATAGCTAGGTTTGTTCTGTTTGTTTGTTTGATTAGGGTTTAATGTTACACTCAAGGGTATTTCACTTTTACGATGGCGGATTATCCACTTTACACTGTTCCTTACATTAGTACGGTGGAAAACCGAGAGGAAACCTCGTAAAAAACACCCCTGCGATTGCCGGAGCCACATCGTGTGACTCACTCATATACCTGATGATCAATCAATCCCATGAACGGTAAATTGGAGTAGGATTAGGAAACACACACACTACCACTAAGCCACGGCCGCAGCCCAAATAGTTAGGTAACTAGTGAGACAAACAATCACCTTTTTCTACCAATGGCACTAATTATAAATATTCCTGATTTTCTTTTATAGCTGACTGCGAGATATTAGATTTTTGCCTTTCTCCATTCATTGAAAGTTAATTGTATTTCCCTGTTCTTGCCTTAATTAGAGGGAGATATGTAACCATATTTCTATCATATGTCATAAGTATTACTTTTATGTCTTCCTCTTAACTTCCTTGTAGCTTTTTATATTTCAGTAGTTGATATCCTGACATACACTGATCAATAAAGGAAAACTAGAAATACCGCAAATATGTCACATCCAGAAAAGACATTGAATGCTTTCTTTTCAATAAAATGTCATTCTCTTAAGGATAATGTCTTCAAGTGACACAGCAGAATGCATTTAAACACCTAAACTTTTGGACGAGCACCCATTCCATTTATGTCTAGCGTGTTAGTACGTGTTACTTTATGACAGGCCTGTGCTGTAATCTTTTCTGGCTGAACCTTTAAATTGGTCATCTAAAATCTTGTGAGATAATCTAACATTTGCATTTTCTCCTGGTTTGCTGATTTTTAAAATACATAAAATGTGCCTTTGTGAAAAATTGCTTTAAAATACAATCTTCATTGATAATTGGATGACAAAATTTGTCCAAATCAGTGGCAAAATGCAAATTTAGACGAAGACTGCAAACAATTTGGGAAACCTATAAATCAGTCCTCCTAAATTAATTTTGCATAACCATGGGGAAACCCTGTTCTGTCCGTTCTACCCAACAGCACAGGCTTGTATGACGTATATAGTAGCTGTGGCAGAGGGGGGTAGTTTTGGTCAAAGTGGATGAGGCCTAATTATACAATTTCTGTATAACCACTTCTGGTCTTGTGATAGAACACATGGAGGAGGCCTGTTTATCTGATGAAACAAGATGTCTTACCCTGTTTTCTCCTATCTGTCTATATTTCAGTTGAATAAAAAGAGGGCATCCATATGTTTGGCTAATACAGTTTAACATAAGCAATATCCCATCAGGCACTCCTCACCAAAATCATATGGTTTACTGGTGGTATACTGGGGAAGTGGTGGATCCACGAGAAAACCACATGAATACCACATGGTTAATATCTTGTGGCTGGATCCACCAGAAAACCATGTGAATACCACGTGGTTAATTTGTTGTGAATGGAACCACCGTAAAAACATGTGAATACCACATGATTTATTTGTCGTGAATAGCACCCCACTAAAACCATGTGAATACCACGTGGTCATTTTTCCGTGAATGGAAGCAACTTTAATCCTGTAAATAAGCAGGTATCACCTGCCTAGCAGGGTCGGTTCACAATACATACAGTAACACATTTTCCGATCGTAGAATAAATTCACCGTTATCAGCTTTAGACTGTTCCGACATGAGGTAAAGGTGTATCAGCCACCTTGGTTACGCTGTTTATTTATATCTGAGGAATTGTTGTGACTTCCACTTTTGACTCCAGGGGTCATTGTTGCCTGAAATATTTATGCATTTGTTCATTTTCAACGTCAAAGTCATTGCAAAATATGAGTTTACATCAGTCTCGTTCATTTACACTGCCCATACCGCATAACCGTCATGCATAGAATAAATTTAACCCATCAACACTTTTTTAAACCGCTGACGCAAGGCACCCAATGTCGATGTTACTATATAAGACTACCATCCTCTTGTTTCTATGTAAAGCAATTCAACTCCCAGGCAAACTGGCTTCAACCCGTGACGTGTTAAAGACGTGAACATATGGCCTGTTAAAGACGAGTACTATTCTTGTGCATATCCCATAGAAACATACCATGTTATAGATGTGGACAATACTTGTGTACATCCCGTGGAAATAGCACATGTATGCTAAAGACGTGTAAAATTCATGTGTAAACCACATGGATATAAGACATGTTAAATTTTTTTGTATATCTCGTGGAAAATTCACATCATAATTATTTGCATATGCCACGGATTATCCACATGGTTACCACGAGGCAAAATCTCATCTTTTCCATGTGATTTCCACTAGTTTTGTCTGCAGGGATAGGGCTTCAGGCCTGTCCTGTTGGGGAGAACGAACCGAACAGGGTCTTCCCATGGTCGTGCAAACTTATTTTAGGAGGACTAATTTTATAGGTATCCCAAATTGTTTGCAGTGATTGTCCATATTAGCATTTTGTTACTGATTTTGACAAATTTTGTCAATCCGATCATCAACGAAGTTTGTATTAAATACAAAGCAATTTTTCTTTATTTTTCATAAATGGACGTTTATGTATTTCAAAACTCCGCAAAGAAGCAGCAAATGTTAAGGTTATGTTAGAAAGATAACAGCACAGGCCTGGGGTTTACAAGCAAGAGCCGTATTGCCCTCCTTTAAGATGTAAAGTTCAAAGAGCAAACAAATAAAAGCTATACTTCTCCCGTATAAATGAGTATAGTAGCTACTAGGCCTACATAGTCTGTATTAATGACAGACCATCAATGCGTAGACCTAATGCTTCAGACATGTGTAAGCTCTGCTAACGAATGTCCAAATCATACAATACCGAAGGAAAGTGACTGTGTCACCCATTTAGCCTAATAAATAAGACCGTAATGTACACATGTGAAGCATTTAGATTGGTCTGTAGCTTATGAGGTATAATTTTGTAGACAATCTGTTCCTATATAGCAAGTCAAACATATCACTGAGGGCAGAAGTCCATATATAGTTTATAATCAACTGGTCAATAAATTATTGTGATCACCAACTGGCTTCCCCGTCAAAGCATTTAATATATACATGTATATATATCGATCACCTCGATCGGTCAAACTATAATCACTTGCTTACCTTTACTCTGTCCTCGTAGTTCTCGTGTTTAATCACTCTGGGTGTCAAGCTATCCGGTGGTGGCCAAACTTCGTCTGCCGCAGAATCTGTGGAGTTTAAATCTACAACCTCTTCCATGTCAGGATATTCGTATCAGTCAACTACCGCAATGTCAGTTCATACTGCTGTCCAATGTAAGCATGTGACCAAGGGTGATACCATTATTATTCATCTAATAGGGGAGACAGATTCATTTTGCTTTGTACTGTAATTATTTAAATCAGTACTATTTTGAATTTACAGTATTTTGTATTATTATATTTAAAGATCCACAGATAAAATAACCATAATGAGAATTCTTACCATATACGATTTAACAACAGAGTTTTGCGGTATTCTTGTTTAACATGTCCTACCCTTTTGAAAAATAGTAGGCCTACATGATAGATAATAAAATCTGCTCGCGTTGACAGGTGCTCATTCACAATCTCTTCACCAGAGGGCGCTGTAGCTGTCAAATGAGTATTGAACATGGAATCAGTGCAGCAAAGGGAAATTGAACCGGTTGTTCATACTAAAGTAGCAGATTTACCAAATTTTCGTGTTCTATGTTCGAAAAATGGTGACAGCAGCGAAGATCAACATTTTGGTTTGCTGTACAGGTCGTCTCGACCAGATCGCTTGGATGACAGTAATATTTTACAGTTCACAAAGCTGGGCATCCGAAGTGTCATAGACTTCCGTTCACAGAAAGAATACGCAAAAGCAGACGGCGATAAATTACTGGACAATATTTCGTCTTTGTATGTGGTCAAAATTCCTCACCGAAAAGCTTTTAAACCAGGAGAGACCGTACAACGCAAGCTTATCAAATCAGCATCCAAAAAGAATAATCATATTTCTGAATCTGTTAAAAAGGCGCAAACCGAAAACGAAATAGTGAAAATTTCCGCGCTCGGGACCAAGCCCCTCTCCTCATCAGAAAGCAAAAGTGAAAGTCCAACTGCAGAAAAATCCATCTGTCATAGCAATGGAACATCGCCGCCTCGAATTAACCATTATCTTATAAATTTCTTCACCGGAAAATACATCTGGACGGTTTTTAAAAGAGCCCCTTGGTACATTAAGCTATATTCTCTCTTTTGGTTGCTGATTGATGTGATTCTGAACACAAACTTTCGCTATTTTATACAGACTTTTGCCACTTATATGTTAAACCCTGCTGGTCTTATCGGTCAGTATAAGGACATAGTGGATCTCAGTCAGAGAAGTTTATGTGCAGGTAACTATAAGGGACTTCCACTTCATTTCAGTCAGTTGTAATCATTTCCTGGATTAGCCTAGCACAATGTATAGGGCTAATTCCTCCGTCTTAGCTCTACGTCCCGCCTATCTCAACCCGAGTGTTACTATTGCAAAGGGAGATAACTTAAACATGTAAACTTGGGCGAGAAACTCAAATAAAATTTATTTAAACGTCACGAAAGAAAGGCGGAGTAAGATTATTGTGAAAAAAAATCAGAGAAAAATCAGATATATGTTTTAAGAGGCGGACGATAGTGGCGGATCAATTTCCAACCTTCACCGCAGGTTGAGATAGGCGGGACATAGGGTTAAGACAGAGGAATTAGCCCTATACATTGTGCTTACCCCACATACGGAATATAGATAATAATAAAGCTTCAAGCCTGCTGCAGATGAGCGATTCTCCGTCGGCAACTAATTGCAAGAGATTTTCCGTCAGTGACAGCTTTTGCCGCACACGGAGCGATTCTGAGTCAGCGATTCTTCCAAAGTCACCGGACATTTATACCATGTGTCTAACGCTTTGCATGACTTTTTTAAAAATGACTTTCATTTAACACTGCATATTAAATTTAACTTTGATTTTTATCAGCAACGGAGCTAGCTTATTATACATTAGTTAACATTTTTTAAATGTAAATCATGTGACTGTATCTCGGTTGCTGATTGGATGTACAACTTGTGGCTGCGACTTTCTGTCGCATGTTTGCCGCACACGTAGATATTAGTCGCAGACAGTCGGCGACGAGTTGTAAGATATCAAACAAGTTTGATCCCTTGCGACTAGTCGCTGACAGTGTCTAGTCGCGTCGCAAGCCTGCCGCACACGGATCAATTTCCTTGAGATTTTTAGTCGCCGACGGAGAATCGCTCGTGTGCGGCAGACTTTATTGACCAGAGTTTCAGGACTAACAAAAGATTAGCCCCAAAAACATGACCGTGAGGAGATCCTCCATCACAGTCATGTGGTAAAACATTTACACCCTCTTCGGGTATAACAGTACACACAGTTCAGTACAACTAAGACCGTTAAAATAAAGATTTCACATATATTTCTGTGTTCTAGGGTTCTACCTTTCTGGCTTTCTCCATCACTGAAACGAGATGTCAGCCACTTTTAATAATACCTCAAAAGAATACTATCTACTGGCATTCAGTATTCATCATGATACAGTCACGATAATATCAATACAATTAAAGAATCACAGGTGTGCACACATTATAAGACTTTTAGGAGAAAGAACAAATTCAGTAAATTACTTCCTTCTAAATTACTCAATGTGAAAACAAGTTCTTAACAAATTATAATTTTAGAGAAAGAAAATGTCTTCATTGTTAAGATCCGCTGACGGTACAACATAAGTGGATCTTAATCATCCAAGTGTTTTTGTCAGTGACTGAACAAAAATCGAATCAATAATTCATGTTTGTTGGCCACTAACTAAATAGAACCATTGACCTTTCTCAAGTAAAGAGTTCTGGTGTTTTTACAGAAATAATAAGTAACTTAAGGTTTCTGTCTATCCATGGTTGGGACCAATGTTTAAATTGTAATTTATGTCCTACTTCATGATAGAAATACAGTAGTTGGGATCACATTAATTTATTAGAGTACATTACATTTTCTTCTTGTGTTATCTGGTGTTTTCAGAACTAAATCTAGACTAAGTTTATCTGTTGTTACATCAGGGTCTACCACTGTACAAATGTGTTCACTATGTCTTATTGTACAATGAATGAGTCCTGTACAACTTGGTTTTGTTTCTTGTCATCAATGTCAACGATGTGACATGTAGTTACCCTCCCCCAACCCCCCCACCCCCCGGCTGGGATGATACCTCAACTTGTAGGACTAAAAAAAAAACTTTATACTAAAGCTAATCGAAATACCCCAAGCAAACCTATCAGTACATTTGAAAAAAATTATTGATTCATTATCTTTCTTAAAATATATTTTATAAGCATATATTTCCTGAATTGACAGGTGCAAGTTTATCAAAATATCTGGATAAGATTGAAGAGATTCGTCGAAGTAAGTATGGATTTCAAGAATTTTTGTTAAAGTATTCATCTAAAGAAATCCAATCAACTGAATCCAAAGTATTTATGTCTGTTTGAAAATGGATTTGTTGAAAGGTCATATTTTTTAGTTCTAGAACCATTCCAATTCCTTTTGGTCTTCTATTTCTCCATTTGCAAGTCTGTGAGTTACCTAGCCTACTATGCTGAAATTTATCTTCTTGAGAATTTGAAGAATCAGGAGTGATGCATTAAATTGCAAGTAGTAATGCCTCAACTCAGAATCGTGGCTCAGACGCTCTGAGAGCTAAGGGGCAACATGTAACCGATCCGTTCCTTAGGTCTTGTATTATGTCCTGTGATTGTCCTGTCACTCCTGTGTGTGTTTGTTGCCAGCTAAAGCTTAGACAGAGGAGTGTCCACCCATCCTTTAGACACCCTAAATTAAACAATCGCCTCAATTAGACACCCTGTTTTAAGAAATTGTAACATGCAGAAGATAGTGGACCTGTCAAAATTGGACACCCAGTTCCTTAAAAAGTGAAGCAAACTGACCATTTTGGACACCATTCTTGTGATTTCTGGCTACACCCCTTGTTGCCAGTGTTGAGGGTGATTTCTTTCACCCATTGGTCTGGTTATATCAGTGAAATAACCTTCAGTATGGTATGGCATTAAACCCCAATCAAACAAACAGAATTGTCAGGGGAAATTAGGCAGGATTAAACCAAATTTTTATTGGAAATCTAGTGATAAATTTCTATGTACTAGTATTCGATGATATGCAAATTTAAATTTCCCAGATAATTATTGTATTTCTACATTACATTTAACAGATTATAGGTATCGAAATGATGAACTTTTCAAACGAATGAAAGCTTCCACCTTTGTGCAGTTGGTGAGTGTAACTTTCCTTTAAAAAAAATGTATGCATCTTGTTTGACAATGTACAATTATTTTTATTGATAATTAAAATAGAAAGACCAGAAACTGAGATTTTAAATTGTACATCAGATAATGATTTAATTATGATCAAAAGTCCAAATGCATATCCTTCTTAGATTGTTTGAGCTATTTGAGTAATTAACTGGGGGTGAAAGAGTTTGAGACAGGTTTGTTTTCTAATGTTTTTATAGATTATACAAGTGGCACAGTATGAAGCAGTACAGTCAGAACCATTGATAGGTATGTGTTGTGTTTTCTTTCCATTATTTTTTATAACAAGGCCCAGGACACCTATTTAAGATGCGTTATTGCTATTTAGAGGGTGTAATGTTCTTGTGAAATGGAGGAGCCAATGGAGAAAATTCTGTGATATTTGGCCCCTTTACACTGTTGTAGCATTGATAAGTTAAAGAATTTCCAGGACCAGTCCAATGTTCTGGTACCATTTTCCCCATAAAACCCCATTATTTCAAACCCTACTATTCATAATTAAGTTTAGAAAAGATTTCTTTATATTTTGGTTGCCTCCACTGATGTTGTTTGTCTCCGATTTGCCTTTAGCAAATTTGTTTAACCTTGTCGAAGTTTAGCGTCAGATTTTCCTAAGTACTGGTTATTTTAAGTGTCCTTCAGGAATATGTTATGAAACTGGTTAAGTATGATTAACCCTTTCACTGCTAATATACACCAATTAACATGATAAACTATTTCCTATGCTGAGATAATAACCGTTGACTGAATGATCAGCACAATGAACCAGTTTCTATAATCAGACCTCCCTTGCATCCACTAGGTGTCGTGCTGGTTTGTTTACTTCTCATAGTCTCCATTCACATGTGAATCAGTGCAGTTTTCTTTTTATAGTTTGTCCGAATTATCGATTTGAAAGTAATGATTCACTTTATTTCAATATGGCGCCTGCACTTGTCAGATAATCAGATAATTTGATACATAAGGAGATTTTCACTGATAGTTTATATTCAGAATTGTAGGACATTTCTGACGAAAATTGCGAAGATGACGTAAATTGAAAAATCATATATTGGTGAATTTCAGTTTCATATTACATATTTTTCCCAAATAAAAACAAATTTTATCAATAAAAAATGATTTTTTTTACTCGTTCGTATGTTAATTAGCATTAATTACCTAACTAACATTAATTTCCCTGATTAAAGTGTGCTTAATCTGAAAGTCCTTGCAATCCAAACAACTTTCATCTTTACAGTAATGCTCTATTTCCAATAATTGATTGTTCCTTTTTACATCAAAGTCAGTCATTAAAATTATCAGTTTTTTTTGTGGTTTGGGTCTAGCAAGGAATGGGTTTCAATATATATTGAGGCCCAGCAGGGAAAGGGTTGAAAGAGAAAACTGATTGAATGTACCTCTGTGGTGACACTTTAACAGAGTTATTACCCTTGTCAACACTGCCAACTAATAACTTAAGTTTCAGTTCCATTTCCATCATAGTCTTAGCTAGAGACCCATTCACCTGTCTTTTTGGACACCCACATTCCTAAAAATGGTTAAAATGACAGGTAGAAATTCTCAATTTTATCATAGGAATGATAAGAGAATTTCAAATTTGGATGGGCAAAATTCCCCAGAATAGGGAATTTGTGACAGGCAAATTTCCAATCCTAGCTAAGACACTGATTTCCATCATATTTTGTATGTAGATGTTGGCTTGAGGAGGATATAGATCAAAGATGTCAAACTCCTTTATGGTGATTAACAAAGTTGCCAAACAGTAACGCGTCATGCATCACATCTCCTGGCAAAACTTTAGATGGATTTTCAATAATGTTGAGCAGACTACATCAGATTTAAGTTGGGACTGAAATTCTTTGATGACTGTTTATTAAGCAGATTTAGGGTCCTACTCTGCTTTCTATTTGAAATTGAATTTAATATGTTTTATAAAAGTGACTTTAACCAGGAAATAATGGCATATGTTGGGGTGGTTAATAGCCAGACTGTTAGGTTGGTAAAAGTATACTGTACATGTACTTCGTATCACATCTTTGAGTGACATTAAAAAACTGTCAATATTTTTTTTGTTTTGGTACTCTGTATGGCTCTTGTATATGTTTGCTCACAGATGATATGACTGATCGGCCAAACACTGCAGATTCTGAAGTATTACGTATCCAGGAACGAGGTGATAGCCCCACCCCTTCACTGGCTGTTACTGAGAGTGATTATGGCCACCTTCCACCAGACACATCTAGATCCACCTTCTCCAGGTATAGCTGTCTCTTAAACACTGTGTACCCTAAAAGACATTAAATGTTTTTCACAAAACAACTACTTAGAAATGGGCATGCATTTTTCTATTTATAGAAAGCATCAGGATTTCTCAGCAATTAAAAAAGTTACTGTGATTCACATATTCTCGTTACTATTAAGGCCTGTGACCATGGCTTAGGGGTTAGTGCGTGCCCTTACTATTAACCTACTTGGTGTAGCATTCACATGATCAAGTATTTGAGTGAGCCTAAGTAGGACCCTATCCAAAGCATATCAATTCATAATCTGAAACAAAGCAGACTCTTGTTTTTGTAAAGTGAGCACGAACCAAGTAGTACTGTGCAGGGGCTTAACCAGGAATCAAAAGTATGGTGTCCAAAATGGTCATTTTGCTTCACTTTGCAAATAACTGGGTGTACAATTTGACAGTTTTCCTATCTCCTGCATGTTAAAGTTTCTTAAAACAGGGTGTCCAAATGAGGCAATTGTTTACTTCAGGGTGTCCATTTGGACGGGTGGACGGTCTGCCTAAGCCCTTGCATGTAACTGGTTGATATTGCCATCTAAACATAAGGGAGACTACTCTGTATGTCAGAAAACTGGATGTAAGCCAGCCAGTGGTACATGTTACATGGAGTTTTCCCACTACAGATATAGATGTAGTTACCAAGTTATAACAATTGTTTGGTAGATTGACTATATGCTTTTACAAACAGACCTTTTCACTATACATGTAATAATACAACTTTACTTTAATACCAAATTGTTATTTCTTCCATTGAGATTATCTGCTTGGTGTTTTATGCCACATTCAGCTATATTTCAGATGAACAGTGACAAACATTTCTGTAAATAAATATTTTATCACAAGGTACCAATTTTTTTTTATGATACAGTAACACTACAGGCAGATTTTGTTTAATGCAGTTTGTAAAAGTTACGTGCCTGCAAAATATTGTACTGGTTCTCGATGCTAGAATGATTATAAATAGTGTTATAAATCTGAAAAATCATTAAAAGAAATGTCTTGTTTTCTCTAACCTGACCGACCCTAAGAAATAGCTAAGAGTCCAAAGTTTGTATTGGCTTTTGAAAAAAAAAATAAAAATGTTTTTTTTTTTTTTTCAAAAGACCTTTCCTAATTGACATATTTTGATAGCAAAATCGTTTTTTGTAACGTTTTTCAGTCACGCACACATCATTATCAGTTTTATTTTATAATATCTACTATTTTGTACGTCTACCTACAAAAAAAAAATTGACCAAAAAAAAAAAAAAAATCCTGCCTACCTAGCCCACTTTTTTTCAGGCCGTTAGAGGAAACACAGCCTTGGGTTTTTTTTAGGCCTATAAACTGGTGTAAATGACAGGTCCATAGTTCTTTTTACTGGTCTTAGACCTGCAAATTTTTATCCTTGTACACTGATCGATTTAAATGTAGGGAGTCTGATGGAAGCAACCCAAACTTTGACACACAAGTGCCTAATAGATTTGACAAGTCTTTCATTTAGTTAATCTCACAGTGAGGTTATTAACGAGCCTGGGGAGTTGAAAATGAAAAAGAAAACAGGAAATTGAAGGACTGAGTCTGTTTTTAATATGCAATATGGTATATCATAAAACAGAATGATGTCAGTTTTTATATAATAAATCCAGACCTGACTCAGCTGGTTTAACAAGTTTCTTACTGTATGTTTATATGATATCATATGTTTATATTTGTGAAGAAAACCCCGCCTAATATGTCAGAAATGACAAATTGCTTAGCCCAGTTTCAATGAATACATCAAGAGCCTACATAATCTATTTATATCATGACGGAATACTTCAACTGTTAAGGGACTCACTGCTCAGGCCTGTGCTGTAATCTTTCCCGGCAGAACCTAAAAATCAGTCCTCTAAAATTTTGTGAGGTAACCTAACATTTGCATTTTCCCCTGGTTTGCTGATTTTTAAAATACATATGTGCCTTTGTGAAATTTTGCTTTCAAATGCAATTTTCATTGATAATCCGATGACAAAATTTGTCAAAATCAGTGGCAAAATGCAAATTTAGATGAAGACTGCAAACAATTCGGGAAACCTATAAATCGGTCCTCCTGACTTAAGTTTGCATAACCATGGGGAGACCCCATTCTGTCGGTTCTCCCCTACAGCACAGGCCTGAGTCTGAACGTGAAAGTGTGTAACTAGTTGATTAATTTTATCACAAAAACAGGGGCCATGTCGTGATGCTGGTGGTTAGAAAACTTCACCCCCTTTCATTGTACCTCTCAGACCTGTGGCCGTGGTTTAGTTGTTTGTGGATATGCCTACTTATCCTACTTCCATGTACCGCTCATGCATTCAAGTCCATCTGTCCACCTCCGGTATATGAGTGAGTCACACGATGTGAATCTGGCAAACGTGGAGATGGATTTCACAAGGTTTTCTCTCAGTTTTCCATCAGATATAAGCGAAGAACAATGTGAAATGGACAATCCGTCGTCATATACCTGTGAAATACCCTTGATTATGAGATTAAACCCCCATCAAACCAGCAAACAAAATCTTTGTTCCTCTCATTGGTTCACGGTCACCTTTCCACCTAAAATATCAAAGGAAAGATTTCTGGAGACTGGATGGTTTTGATGAGGTTTCTTTAAGGTTTCTATCAGACAACGGCAGTGCACTGAAAGAAAATATCCTAGAAATTGACGTCCAAAACCAATCAAATACATGTACATAAAAAAATCGAACCAATTTATTATATTGCCTGATTATTAACAATAAATAAATGGTTTAAGTTTCAAATTAGCCAAACTTAATTTTTTTTTGAGTTACTAAAAAATATTTTTTGTTTTTCGTTTCAGCCTACACACCACAGGTTATTGTTGGTGGAATTCCTGACAGTGAAATTTTGTTCCCAGAGCTTCTCCAATCTGCAGGTTACAGAAATAAAATCATTGGAAAATGGTTTGTTTTATATTTTTCTTTCACTAATCTACTCTTTAAACTTTTAAATTAATAAACTCCTGGCAGGAGGTTGGAGAAAGCTACCTGTTGCCCTGGTGCCCTCAGAGCTAATGGGCAACATGAAGCTGGTCTATTTGTGATTTCTTTGTATTCATGTTTGGAGGTTTCCTTCACCATTTGGGATGACACGCCATCATTTGAGTGTGAAGAAGCTACGTAAAATCCCAATCAGACAAATAAAACAACAGCTGAACAATAGGCCCGCAGTTTTGGTTAAGTGATAAGCATGTCTTACTACTGATCCTCCTTTGTTGTACCGCTCAAGGATTCAGGTCCATCTGTTGACCTCAAGTATATGACTAAGCCAGATAAGGGGACTGTGGCAATTGCAGGGGTGATTTTCGCTAAGAGTCCTATTGGAATTCCAGCATATTTTAATATGACATAAACATTTTGAAGTGGACATTTTGTCTTCCTTTATGTTCATTGAGGCCTGTTTCATATAAGTGAAAGCAATAAGTATGTTAAACTCAAATCAAAAATTGTTTGTTTGATTGGGAATTGACCACGTACTGCAGCATATTTCACTTATACGACGACACATGGTCAATTTCAGACTATTGCTTGGTTAACCTTTGAGAAAGCCTTGTAAAAATCACCCCCGCGATTGCCAGAGCCACATTATGTGACTCACTCATATACCTGATGGTCAACAGGCTGGACATCGAAGTAGACACACTAAGCCATAGTCCCGGGCCACCCCAATCAAAGAAACAAACACTTGAAAAATATTAATAGTATTTAAATTTCACTGTGTAATGGCATATTGGTTATGCTAGTGCATACAACTACAATTATACTGTATGTAACGGTTAAACATGTATATGGACCAAATGGGTGTAATAAAGTTATAAATAAAAATAAATAAAATATATAATGACTCATTTGTCATTAAATAACACGACTTTATCAGAGTTGTATATGAACGCTACCTTTCTGTTGCAGGCATTTAGGTCACCGCCCCCAGTACCACCCCCTGAAGCATGGCTTTGATGAGTGGTTCGGCGCACCCAACTGCCACTTTGGGCCCTATAATGATGTGGGCACTCCTAATATACCAGTTTATAAGGACGCTGATATGGCCGGGAGGTATCTAAGAAATTAATTATGTTTGGTGTAGACCTGGAGCCATTTTCACAAAATATGTCTTAAGATATTTTTTTTCGCCTTTGGAAAACGTTTACATGACATAATTTTATCGTGCAATAGTTTTTTGTCGTAAGACAATTTGTGAAAGTGGCCCGTGAGGAGGAGTGGGAACGGCCCGCAGCCGTGGCTTAGTGGTTAGCGTGGGCGCTTACTTGTCTTACTTCGAAGTACCGTTATGGGATCGAGTCCGTCTGTCAACCATCAGGTATATGAGTGAGTCACATGATGTGGCTCTGGCAATCGTTGGGGTGGTTTTTATGAGGTTCCACCATAATTAAGCAAGGAGAAGTGTTAAGCTATACATCATTAATCTTGATTGTACAATGTTACTGCATGGAAATTATAAACAACAGCTGCTTAGTCCCATCTGCAGAATGTGACAAAATCAAATGTTGGATTAAGTTTACAGCGTTATATTCTCCAACATATTGTGCACACTCATTTTCAGCTAATTAAGGTGACTATTTAAAACCACAAAATTTGAAGAGTATCTCTTTGGCCCCACGTGCGAAATATACTCTCTAGGCAGTCGTAAACCATCGTAGTAAATTATATCCCTATTAGTCCGTACTTATTCCAAAAACTGTTCTGGCGTTTAGTTTTTCTTTTTCCGATTTTTATATTACCTTTCTCATCGTCGCACCTGTATTGTCTGTCTATCAATAATTATAAACATCAACCATGCCTAGTTTACGTTAGTTCTTAATATGTGATTCATTTTTTTTTTTGTGATGTAGTTTACGTACATGAATGGCCCGCAGCCGTGGCTCAATGGTTAGCAAGTGCGCTTACTAACCCTACTCCAATTTACCGTTCATCGGATCGAGTCCGTCTGTTGTCCATCAGGTATATGAGTGAGTCACACGATGTGGTTCCGGCAATCACAGGGGTGGTTTTTACGAGGTTTAATCTCGGTTTTCCACCGTATTTAGGCAAGGACAGTGTGAAGTGGACAATCCGTCGTCATATAAATGAAATACCCTTGAGTACGACGTTAAACCTCAATCAAACAAACAAACGTATATGAATGATGAGGATAAATAGAAAGAGGTTAGTCTGATTGTCGTTATGTATTTGAAAATTTACCCACCTAAGATTGTTCACTAGTCACCTGATGGTCACTAGCAGCAGTAGATCCAATGCCCAACACTACGTATAGTGGGTTAAAACAGTGTCCAAAACAGAAAAAAATTATAACCTCCTAAATTCACATAAAATAACCAGGAAGTGAAATGATCTATAAATGAATCTATTTCAGATACTATGAGGAGTTTCAGATTGACCAGAAAACTGGAGAGTCCAACCTTACTCAGATGTATATTGAGGTAACTTTAAAAAAAAAATGCTCAAAATTAATTTCTCTGTTTCTTATTTTAACTTAAACAATAACTTTATTATCCAGTAGGCCAAAGTACCACCTGCCTGTAATTGTCTCTGGCTGATTCCTTTCTCCGACAATGTTTTTTTTTTAGCTTGATAGTAAAATATAGTACATTTTTTTAGTGCATTTTTGTGGACACATTTCTTCTCTATTTTTCATTTTCTTGGCTACCCTCTGGTTTAGTCAGACTGTCTTAATTCACTAAGCAACGATGTTGTTGACGTGGTATGTAATTCAGTTGTCTTAGTTGTATACTTTCAAGTTTTAATGTGAAAAAAGCAGGAGAAAGATATTCTGCCAATGTTTTTTCATTTCTCACAGGGTACACCTGTATCTTGTTTGTATCTTTACAGTATTTGTCTAGTTGCATATAATTGAAATAGGCAAAGAGATATTCAGTATTAAAGGAGAAGACCACCCAAAAACCATATTCTATAAATAAGTAAAACTTTTTTTGTGTAATACAATACATTAATTTCCATTTTCATAACCTGATCGTAACTCTGCTTATCATCCATTAAAGAGCAACACAAGCACCAGTTGAGTCATCAAATCCTGTGCTGCTAAGTTTTCCTGCACTCTGG
>JAQQZZ010090739.1:0-17768 GCA_030265115.1 Mopalia vespertina
AAGGGAGATCACCATTGTCACTTCCTGGTAAGACAGTAATGGTGCGGGTTTATCCCAAAGTTCCCAGTCTGCGTTAATAAGCTAGATGGTACTTGGTGGTTACAAAATGGAATTAAGTACCTTCGGTAACCGAAGCTACGCTTGACACCTGATGCCACCCTCGGATTGTAAAGACAGACAAGTAAAACACAGGTTAACATTCGTCTGGACAAAAGATGACCTACTTTTGATAATATAAATGTAACCTGTGCAACAATACTGCGTGATCAGCCTTTGTTCGCGCCGAACGTTGCTTATTGTAAAATCAATAGTTTCTTAATTAGTTAACGTGGTCTATGTAATGGTCGCAGTGAGTCATTTGTGGACACGGGCTTCGAGGACTGGGCTGAGTGACCGAGTTGCTAGGTCGAGTGGAATAGAGCTGGTGTAGTATACTGAAAATACACGGTCTAGATACTTAGTTCACCATAGTTCGATTTAGCCAAAATTTATACGTACTTCTTTCGGAGATACATTTACTAAAACATAATTTAAAGGGATATATACCACACATTGATATCCACCTGGTTGAGTTTGTCCCGCTCGATGCTTCAGTCTGACTTCTTTATAGACCTAAAAGATTAATGCCGATATTCTTATCTAATTTTAGTCGACACTCTCTCTTGGGTGTACCACAAATGGTGGCAGTTGCTATTTATTACGGTCGCCATAATTGTCTGCCAATATTTAAGCTATTTAGCGAATGTTTAAACCGGTAAAGCGTTTCCGCCAGCTGGGTCAAATCCAATGTGTACAAATGTAAAACCACACGACGCGTCACCATAGTTACGTAACCACCATGTCACGGTTTCAGTTAATTCTTAATTGTTGAGTTATCCAATGACGCAACTAAAGATTGTGGCATATCGATCGTCCTGCAATCTAAAGTGCTTCAGCTGTTCAAAGTGTAAAGGGAAACGATAAATCTATATTTGTGCTCAATTTCAATATAATATAACAACAAAATAGAACTAACATGGCGCGTAAGAAGCTTGAGTTGATATGCTTCTGTGGAATTAGGACGTCAATGTGACATATTTCCTGCAGTGTTTTTGTTAATTGGGATAACACTTTCATTTAGAACAGATTGTGGTTAAGAAAATATTTGCCGTTTTGCTCATTGGCTTAAAATGCCGGAATTTACTGCTGGCAAGTTTGTGCGTTACTGTGAGGGCAGTGGGATCAATTCTCTGGCGGGTCTCAACCTGTACATTTTTCTAAAAAATATTATCCCAAAACAATATATTGTTGACATGCACTTAATAAACAACACAAAAATCATTCGTGTTTCTTACTATTAATGCTACTGATTACGTATTTTTGACAGTGTTGTTACAGATTTTATAGATACTAGACTGACATTAATTTTTTTGTGGATTCGGCCTGAAAGCTAGTTGAAATAACTCTATTACTTTCGCAATTCTTGTCTTTTAATTTTTACAAAATCAAATTTGAGTAAGTTTTGAACTGGGTCAGATTCGGATCGGACGCGGTTCAAGTTACAGATTCCTATAGAATCTTTGTTGATGACATTAAATTACCGAAAAGGTATTTGGACCAAAGCAAAAGTTGGCAAAAAACCCCAACAAAAACAACAACAACAAAACAACAAAAACAACTAAAAAACGACGTTCTCAAGGGTACTAAAGAATAGGTTAATTAATCTTGTTCAGAGGTCAGTGCATTCCAAATATTTTGTTCATGGTATGATTTTTTGTAATATGCGAAAAATGATCGATCCATTTTTGGCATTCTTAATTGGTTGGAAGTTCTTTTTTATTTTTCGGCAACAGTCTTCTCTTGTTATGTATCACATTCCCGGAACAGCGAAAACATAAAGCCATCTTTTACACATTGCCGATACCGTCTGATGTTGTGTAGATTGCCGACGTTGAGTAAACCTACACATATTCTAGCTTTCCAAGCGAGATTTAGTATAACCAGTGCATGTTCATTGGCTACGAGTGTTTCTAATGATAGAAGTATCTAATGAACTACAAGAACCAGCACTGATTGGACTCATATACGCTTTTTTAAAATTGATTTATAACAGCCAACGCTGACTGGAAACCTATACTCTCTGTATTTATTTACATTTCCAGCCAGCACTGACTGGACCCATATACGCTATTTTAAGTCATTTTTAACAGCCAGCAATGACTGGAACTCTATACGTTGTATTAGATGAACTATAGCAGCCGACAATGGACCCCTACACGTTGTTTGTAGATGAATTATAAAAACGAGCACTGATTGGACGCCTATTGGCCATGTAAATCCTTTTTAATGTAAGTCATCGCTGATTAGGCCCCTTTGCGCCCCGTGTTATGAATTGCATCCGTCAATAGGTGGGCTGCTACACTCTTTGTATATATTAACATTTTTATCCGACACTGTCTGGACTGCATGTTATAGTATCTGCATAGGTTGTTAATAGGACGCTCTATATACATATACGTGAACGACGACAAACGCCTCTGACGCCCGTCACCGCCACAGACTGATCCGGTATAACCATATAAAGAATAATATTATAATTGTGTATATTTATCTTAAGTTGGACTCAAAACATACACATACGTTTTCAAAAGGGGGTTCATCTAGCTAAATCATCATATAAATTAATATATATTTCATTAGTGTGTATGTTATAACTATCTCAAATGGGTCTTTTGTACCTTAAAATGTTTTATTTATTGCGAAACTGTGGCTTAAGTTGCATATTCCTCGCTCTTTAAGGGGTCTATTCAGTGCTTTCTTTTAAAACGGAAATGCCAATCTATAATGGCTAATGCGCATGACGCAACGGCATTCTGGTCCGTCGCCTTTTTGGAGCGAACATTATTTTAAGAGAGTGAAGATAAAACCTGTTAGGGACAGCATAGAGAGAAGACAACTTTAAGTATATCGAACGCAAAATAGTGTGTACACGACATAAAATATTTTGATCTTAGAAAATAATCACTTCAGTTTCTTTTAAAAACGCGCTGGAAAAACGTGCGATGCGCTGGAAAAATCACCCTCCACAGACTTCTGAAAAGTAGTACAACGGACCCCAGTAAATAACATCAGTAAATTAAACTCCATAAATAACTTTAAATACCGAACAAACAAAACACAGAGCACGACTGATAATACTGTTTATATTGATTTAAAAGTTGCAAAAAGTAAAACATACCACATTGCACTGTTATACCCATTACCAAAATACAGAGGAGCTCAAGAGGGTCAAAATGTACATCCAGATAACACAGATAACAACACAAAAACAAAAGAAGAGAAAATGCACAATAAACAAATAGTATGCTCCATTAGGTGGGGCCTATTGAAGGCGGATATAGACCAAGACCAATTATATTAAACATCTTGACACACGGAATGGTTTTACAAAGTTTGGCAACAGCTTCATTATGATTCCAAGATTTTGGCATAAGACGACACCACATGTAGACAGGCTAGTCGTATTTATACTAAATTCGATCTCCTGCAACATCATGCCAAATGGAATACATTCAAGAAGTTTAAGAATTTTCCCCAAGTGCCACACATGAAGGCGGGCACATACCAAGTCCATACAACTCCACACCACCTCTATCTCATAAAATATAATGATATAATTGATTAGAATCTCATAAGTAATTTCCATACATTACAGGTTGTGCTCCAGGTATGCTAAGCTAAACTCAATTCCTAGTGATATATTGCCATAAGTACGTTTTATAAGAATCTGATAAGCAATTTCTGTTTTACGTCCTAAAACGTTCAATTAAACAGACGGAAAACCCCTTTCTCATTATACGTCCAATTAATGTTGGACACCACAAAACGACTTAAATAGTCTATGTTTGATTAATCGTACTTATTGGTATTCCACTAAGTCTAATTTATTTAATTCTATAGGAAATATTTACACTGGGCCAGTACACACCAGGATTTCATTTTATCCTAAAAAAAATAAAAGTATATTATAATCGTGACACAGTCGTGTAAATTAAGTTTGAATTAGGCTGAATAACTTCCGGAACATAGAGACAGTTACGTTGCCATTGCTTTCAGTGGCATTGTAGATGTGTCGGTAAGAATTACTTTCATTCCCATTGGCAGAGGCGATCGGTGATGATAACCCGTTGAACATAGTAGGAAATACAGGAGAAAGCGAGTTGTTTGTGTCCCGGCTGTTCTAAGATCTACGATTCTATTGTACAAAGTTGTCCCATTTCCTGGTTGATAGATCGGTGATGATGACCCGTTAAAATATGGACTGAACACAGGAGAAGTCGAGTTTACAGTCGGTGTGTACTGGAGAGACGTCGAGTTTTTCGTGTCTAGCTTTCTAAACAAATCTAAGATTCTATTGCACAAATTTGTCCCATTTCCTGGTTGATAGATCGGTGATGATGACCCGTTTAAATATGGACTGAACACAGGAGAAGTCGAGTTTACAGTCGGTGTGTATTATGAAGACGTCGAGTTGTTCGTGTCCACCTTTCTAAACAAATCTAAGATTCTATTGGACAAAGTTGTCCCATTTCCTGGTTGATACATCGGTGATGATGACCCGTTTAAATATGGACTGAACACAGGAGAAGTCGAGTTAACCGTTGGTGTGTACTGGAGAGACGTCGAGTTTTTCGTGTCTAGCTTTCTAAACAGATCTAAGATTCTGTTGTACCAAGTTGTTCCATTTCCTGGTTGATAGATTGGTGATGATGACCCGTTTAAATATGGACTGAACACAGGAGAAGTCGAGTTAATAGAAGAATCGCGGATCGAAGAATTTGATTTGACAATTGGAGTGTACAGTGAAGAAGTTGAGTTGGCAGTCGGGGTGTACGGTGACGAACTAGAGCTGTCTGTGGAAGAACTCGAGCCAAGATAATCGATGTCATATTTTGGGGTAGTCGACCGATGAGTGCTTGATGGTCTACTAGTGGACGAACTCTTACCGAAATAGTCTATGATATAGTTAGGGCTGGTCGACCGGTGAGTGCTTGGTTGCCGGCTAGTTGAATAACTCGAGCCGAAATAGTCCATGTAATATTTAGGGCTGGTCGACCGATGAGTCCTGGATGGTCTGCTAGCGGAAGAGCTTGAACCGAAATTGTCGATGAAATAATAAGGGCTGGTCAGCCGATGAGTGCTTGGTGGCCTTCTTGTTGAAGAACTCGAGCCGAAATAGTCGATGATGTATTTAGGGCTGGTTGACCGATGAGTGCTTGGTGGCCTTCTAGTTGTAGAACTCGAGCCGAAATAGTCGCTGATAAATTTAGGGCTGGTCGGCCGATGAGTGCTTGGTGGCCTTCTAGTTGAAGAACTCGAGCCGAAATAGTCGATGATATACTGAGGGCTGGTCGACCGATGAGTGCTTGGTGGCCTTCTAGTTGTAGAACTCGAGCCGTAATAGTCGATGATATATTTAGGACTGGTCGGCCGATGAGTGCTTGATGGCCTGCTAGTTGAAGAACTCGAGCCCAAATAGTCGCTGATAAATTTAGGGCTGGTCAACCGATGAGTGCTGGAAAGTTTATCGGTAGTATAGTTGTAGGTATTGCTGCTTACCAAACCTTTGTCATCGGTGCTATTGGTGTGACCAGTGCTGTTTGTCAAGGTATCGGCATTGAGGTTTTTTGAATAAGGCATTCCATTCACAATGAGAAGACAATGCAATTGGATGCAACACAGGACTATGAACTTACCTCTACTACCTGCCATGATATTGTTAATATAAGTTCGGGAACTCAACTAGTCAACATCCATGTTTAGTTTTTATTTTATAGTTCAACTGTACTCTACGGGAGTTAACATCAGAGAAACACAACGTCTGTTAAAATAACCACCTGTCACATTTCATATCCACAGAAAGACCACTTTAACAAAACAACATCTGATGCCGTGTTTTATGTAATACCCACAAAACAGTGCTGTCGCAATGAAAACAGGAGAATATGGTATTTGTAATCAATTAATCGAATAATCATGTATTTATACAAACAGCTTTCGTGCAGTGCTGGCTCGTAAATAAATGTCTCCTAAGAGACCTCTTCCAAAAACATTATTTTCTGTCTAAGCCGACGTCTAAAATAACGCACGAAAGTGTCTGGTTATCTCGTTATCAATACATTTGGATTCATTGAAGCATCCAAACCGTTGGAACTGCAAATAAAATCATCCGGGTGTCATACAAGGCTACATTTTTTTTTATTTATTCGTAGTTTTCACATTTCAGTTGAAATGGTCAAGGGTGCTACTGATTGGAGTTGTCTTTAAATATGGATAAATACCGCTGCATGTGGTGTAAAACACTAATCAATCAATCAATCATATAAGATCCTATAGTATTGTTTTGTTAGGGGTGGATCAATTCAGTGTAGTGAAATTCGACTAGTTAGAGTTATATCAAGATGAGCTCATTCAATGGGTATGTGGTTAACATTAAGAATATATTAAATACAACAGAAGGGTGTAAGGTGATTTAGTTTTGTGCTATACTCAGAAGATTACCATTTCAAATAGATGACGTTTTAAGTTAATAAGATGAAGTATCGATTAAATGATAAACGCTTCACACCTGAGTTAATTTTAGGGGAAAATCGTTTTTCGAATCTCATTATGACGCAGAATTTAGGTTGGATGTAAGAATAATATATCTCTTATAAGTAATCACACTGGCACAGGGATGTTAGTTAATTAAAATCCATGAATTCATCTCATGTGTGAATACTTGAAAATTATTTGCAATTGAATAAATTTTTAGTGCTTAATTTTTCAGAATGTAATTACTATAACGCCAAAGAAACTAATTAATTATTTATATAGCACTGAAATATCAGGATTTTCTTCACACATAAAATATTAGTTCATTACAGTGTAAAAGCGCTTTTTGTTATTACTCTTTGAACTGTAATCATGTCCTGAGTGACTACGTTTCTGGATGACGTTCGCTCATTCACTTTGACGGATTAAATGTATAAAATAGTAGCTATACTTTGGTTGTAGTATTTTCAAATGTAGGAATCTCAATATGAGTTGGCAGTCTCATTCTGACATTGCCATGGTCACAGCTAATCAGGGAACCTGTCGTGGTCAATTGGTAATTAATACATTTGAACAAACTAAATAAACCTGATATTTAAATACATGCAAATAAGAGGTCTCTTCCATGGCACTTTACTGACAAGCAGCCTAATTATTATTTCAACTGAGCTCCAATATATTGAAAACTGGTAGGTTATAAGAACTTTTGATCAATAGCAGTTGTAACCCGTCGTGTAATAAAGTTCATTAGAGGTTGAAATACCTAACCCCAAGTGTACTGATTTTACCCTGATCGTTGCCATCGCAAGCATTATAGTGTAATAATTATTACACCAAGAGTTGAAACAAACGTTCTTTCTGTTAACCTGTACGTATAAAAAGCCTTTCGGTCAGTTTACCGCTCGTACGTTTCATGTTCATTTATCACAACATTTTATTTCCCAATATAATGGTGCCAAAACATGTTTATTTGGCTAGTTAATTGATTAATAGATTAATTGATTGATTTCTTGATTGATTGATTGATTGGTTGGTCGATTGCTTGATTGGTTGCACGATTGACTGACTGATTGCTTGATTGATTGATTGTTTGTTTGATTGATTGATTGATTGACTGGTTGATTGATTGATTGCCTAATCGATCGACCGATAGATCGATTGATCGAGTGATTGATTGATTAATAGATTAGCTGGTTAGTCGATTGCCTGCTTGATTGATTAGCTGATTGATGGATTGGTTTATTGATTGATCGGTTATTTTCTTGATTTATTTTTTTATTAATTGCTTGATTAACTGCTTAATTAACCGCTTGATTAATTGCTTGTAAATGGCTTGATTACCTGCTTGGTCTGTGGATGGATGTATGGATGGATGGATGGATTTATACTTTTATTCATTCATGCATTAATTCTTTGGCTGATTTGTTAATTCATTGATTTACTGATTTCACAAAGGCGAGATGAATGTGACATGCAAAGATGTGCCCCTTCGTATATTCGCTTTGGCACCTACGCCAGCCATCTTCCGACCTTCATGTTCGGACCGTTGCCTCGCATGTTCGGAGCTTCACCTGCGCCTAGTAACGTCGGATTTTCGTATATCATTCATTGATCGACTATTTGCTTCAAGGCAAGATGAATGTGACCTGCGCAGATTAGCACCACACCTTCGTTTTGGAACCTTCGTCTCCCATCTTGAGACCTTTGCTTCACATCTTCGGGCATTTGCCTCGCATGTTTGCAACTCAACTTTGCACCTCACCTTGCATCGTTAGATTGTCGCGTAGCACCTTTGCGCCTTTGAATCGCATATTCGCCCCTTCGCCTCACACATTCGCATCTGCATTTCGTATATTTGCACCTTCGTCTCGCATTTCCTCACGTTTGCCCCACAACTTCGTCACATTGTTGCTCCTTCTGACCGCATATTCATAGGATTTTGGACAAAACCCTATAGGATTTTTCTACGGAATCCTGTAGGATCCGATAAGATCCTATAGGATTTTTCTTTTGGATTTTCAAAATCCTAAAGGATTTTATAATTATCCTAAAGGATCCTATGGGATGTCCGAAATCCTATAGAATCCTGTAAGGGAGACCGCAAGCATAAAATCTTTTCTCTGTTGATAAGAGGGACAGAAAAAGATGATAACAATCTGAGTTGGAAAAGATGTCAAACAAAATTAATCTTAGAGTAGCAAAAACTGACCTCAATTTAACACAACATTGATACACCATGGGCTCAATATGTTCAGGCGTATAGGAATCTCAAATGGAGTTCACAGTCTCATTCTGACATTGTAATGACCTCAGCTGATCGAGGAATTTACCTTGAGTTAATTCGTGATAGTAATAATAAAAACTACATTACACAGTAAAGTTTGAATGCCATAAATATTTCTCGTTTAATATTTATGGTGTTCAAACCACACTGTGTAATATCCTCTATTCATTACATTAACAATGACTACAGTGCAAATAAAATCATGTGTATTAAACTTATAATTTTATATTCGAATATTTTGTGTGGTTGGCACCGTGCATCATTATGAAAATTGTAGATCTATTTTAGTACATGGCGAGTAAGTAATCCAATTACGGAAACACTTACTGAACTTCCCGTGTCAATCGTATTTAATTACAACGTGTAAAAAGCTTAACCCAACCGTTATCAAGATTTATTTGAAATATGACTGTGAAAACTTGCCACAGCTTTTTTCGAAATACTTAAAAAAAACAGAAATATATGGAATGACCGTCGCTACTGTCGAATAAAAGGACGTTTTCATTCGTAGTAGCACTTATGCTGCGTCATCGGGCTGTGGGATTTGTTGTTTATATTTGGACAAATTTACAATTCGGTGGACGCAGGTGTCACGAATGATGTCAACAAGCGATGCTCATTCCAATCAATATTCGCGTTAAGCGTGGTTTAAGGGCGTTTAAAGTGGTTCTAAATACACTACATCATGTCGCTATCTCTTTTAAACTGGGAAACACGTGTAAGCCTCAGGGAGGGGTAAAAATTTACAAGCCCACCTATAATAAAAATATACAAATTGTATAAGTCAGTTAAACATCCAGTACAGTGTAAGTAAATCAGCTCTCGTTCAGCTGACTTAAAGTTTCGAATAAGAAAATGCTTTATTTTTCGACTTGTGTTTATTCACCTGTACCTATAGCATTGTCCATTGTTTTCTATATTTCATCGATGCGAATAACCACTACGGTTTGGATAACAAACTTTCTGAACTAGAATCTGAACAAACTATGAAACTACCGCTAATTAACGAATTATCATCGAATTAACTAATGTTGCTTGAATTTTAATGAAATGTCGGGTTTACGAAATTCCAAAGAAACCATCATCTATTTAATTTTGTGAACTACTACCAACTCATGATTAACGTTTGACGGTTATCCATGTATAGATACCATCATTTCTTATAACTTAAATTACCGCCACAAGCTCTAGTACAATGTTTGTATCATGTCAGTATGCGCAAACACCAACCATTTATACCGATCTCTGCAGTTATTGGTTTGCCAAGTGAATAATTTATCTTCCAAAACGATCTGTTTACTCGTTATTCTATCGTACTTTTATTTTCGGATTGAATGGCAAACGTTTTCAGCTAGGCCAGCTCTATAAATCAAAATGATTAAAAAAAACATTTTCCATAAAAAAATTTACGATTTACGAAAAAAACTAGGAAAATGTGACAAGGAAAATCTTTGGGTTATTAATCAATCCAATATAATGGCTTTATTTTTGGTATTTTAGCTTACTTGTCAACATTTAATGGAACTGTTTTAGTTTTAAAGAATGGAAAAATTGATAAGCTCCGAACGTATCTGTTGTTCTGTTTACTTTGTGTAATTATCGACACAGAAGGTTTGCGGTATATACGAAAGGTGAACTTCAGCTCTTTTCAAAGTTACAGCACTTGATTCTTGGAAGTTTCGCGCAGGGAGCCTCATATTGCCCTGGTGCTCACTCAGAGCTATGGGGCAACAGGAAGCCGATCTGTTTGGGATGTCTTTGGTTTACGTCCTGTATTTGTCTTTACTTGTCTTTGTTTGTTGCCAGTGGCGTCGATGGTGGTTTCCTTCACCCATTGGGCTGCATGGTAGGCCATCACGTGAGTGAAATAACCGTAAGTTTGACGTTTAATCCCAGTAAAACAAATCTTGGACGTCTCGCCGCATTACAAGGACCAATATACTAAAGTCAGAAGTCATGTTTTACCATGCTTTATCAGTGTAATTTGTTATTATAGATCAAACGTGTTTCATGGCCATTTATATTGTAGCCCTGGTGTCACGCGATTTGGTACTAGAGTACATTATATCTGCTCTGTGTATCTAAAAAAATTGCAGCCTTCTGTGGCCATGCAGCTCGATATATATCCTGTAAATGACACACGAGCACTAAATGAACTGAGAGCTTGATTAATCGATCAATGAATATAGGAAATCATTAGACGTATAATCGATATAATAGCTTTTTGTAAATGTATTTGTTTGGTTTAGAAGCCGACCTTCGTTATCGTTGTTGGCATCGAACCTAAATCGACTAACACCGAACTACTATATGGTGTGTCGTAGCTGGACGCAATGTTACTCACACATACCCGTTATGGTCTCACGCAGAGTTCATTATAGATACTAACGGGCGCAAAAATGCCACGTTAACCTACCAGATCAGTATACATGTTGATGCCCTGTTTAACTCTAAGAAGAAGCTAAATAACAACTTTAGAAAGTTTATACAGTTTGCTATAACTTTATGAGCTTCCGGAAGAAGCCTCTATCAATAATTCGGGGTTTGTCTCCTGAGACTCGCGCAGCTCAGTTACTAGATGTTGGTCCTTACGAAAGTGACGGGAAAGTATATTGTGTGGGGTTGATCGAAAATCTTTAACCAACTCTCGGTTTTCCACTATTTGCCAAAAAAGTTATGTCCTCGTATAAGTGAAATACTGAGTGTGATTCTAAACAATAAATAATAAAAACAAACTGATGCCACCATGGAGTCCCTGTGTACGCCAGTTGATTGGTTGGTGCTTTGCGCCGTGCTTAGCTTCTTTAGAACCCTCGTCCACGTCTATGGACATAAACTTGTTTGTTTACAATTGCACAGTTATTCATTAGCGAATTACAAATTGAAATCCCAACCCACTGTCTGTCTCTGTGGACAAACACCCAAACTCTCAAGTAAGCCCAAGCTTCCATATTGAATGGTTTTAAAATCTAACAGAGAGCATTAACCTGGGTTTAGGAGGTTAAGGTCTTGCTGGACCCCTTGGGCTCAATAAATATGAACCAATTTTTGTTATCGCTTGGATCATCGTTAGGTATTCAAACTATATGTTGGTGAAAAAACTAATTCGAAATTCTAATTACAAACAGTTAAATTGGAACCTATAATTTAGTTTTCCCTCAATCATATATTCAAGTCGCATAACTTTAATTGCCTATTTCTTGCACTTCAGTTTTCACTCTACATTTTCCAAGGCGTATTTCTAGAAAACTATTCATGTTAGAAAATTCAATTTCGTACCATTGTAAAGAGCACAATGCGATCTAGTCAACAGTGTCTCATTTTTTTAAAGTTCGTCCTTGATTTTTTAAATGTTTTCTGAAAGTTGTATTTTCATTTTTATAAGACTTTCCAAGGTTGGACAGACAAAACAAATCCCCTGTGATCGATCGAATCCAAATTTTTTAAAAAAATTAGGCACAGACTAGTTCAAGGACGATTCTACTAGGTCAACTAATTTATTTTGTCTTACCGTTATTGCACTTCGAGAAATAAGCCATGAAAAATGCGCCCTATTTTTTTCGGTTGACATTTACTCATTTTGCAAGTTTTTTAGATATATTAATTGGATTTTCACCATATTCATATATTTGTAATCCTGAGTATTCCAGCTTTCCAAAAACATCTACATGGTACAGATTTATATTCTTCTGAATAATCGACTAAATACAACAAGACCTTTAGGGTATTTCACTTAAATGACGGCAGTGTATTCCAACAATAATTGACACTAGCACAACCAAGATGTAGTTAATCTGCCTCTAGTGCTAAGTAAGACAGCATTGCTACTCTTCCGGTCTACCGAAAGACAGGAGCCTGGCGGTCACATTTGCGTATCATACAGAAAAAATACGTCAATATAACGAGAAATATTTCAGTTAGAATTCATACGTTGAAACATGGCAACTAGTTTGGCGTTTGCCCTTTGAATTCCTGGTGAATGCCTACGAAACACCTTTATACTAGTAACATCGTTTTGGTTGTTTCTAACTAATTATTACACTCTTAGAACTGAACGGTGCTATTTTCTACTATATATTCCAGAAAATCTCCACTTCCTCAAGATCTCATTCATTTGAATTGACATATTATTACACTCTCAGATCTGAACGGTGCTATTTTCTGCTATATATTCCAGAAAATCTCCAATTCTGACGATCTTATTCATTTGAATTGACGTATTATTACACCCTCAGAACTGAACGGTGCTATTTTCTATTATATATTTCAGAACACCTCGAATTCTCACGATCAAATTGATAAATATAACGGATCAAGATTTTTGTTCTATCTCAAATGATACTGTTAGATGTTGTTGGCCCTAGATGGGTGAAATCCGTGCTGTAGACAAAGCTAAGCGGTATGTATACGTGCTTGCAGGATTGGTCTCAAATTCCATAAACCTTTTAACAAATGTGTACAACAAATGTGTTATCCACCAAGCTCCCATGCTGGAGATTTTCTCAACATAAAACGAGTACAAACTATATTATGCCTTGAGTCCATCTTAGTTTGCGTTCAAAGTTACCTACCCTTATCACACCTACTGCCACAACAACGCTATCGGAAATAAATAGTAAATGTTGCTGGTTCAAAGGTTTGTGAGATTTGATGCTGCCCTTATGTAATGTGCAACATAGCAATGAGGAGGAAGGTCTGCTTTCAGCTAAGTTCGATTTATAAACAATGTTATTTCATTCAAAAATTAAAGTCTGAACGGGTCATGTTTGTTTTATATCACCTACGGAATGTTTGACCTGTGGCATTACCGCGTCCAATCAAAAAATCACAAATTTGCTTAACGCATAATAAACTGTTAACACAATGGCGTCAACAAATCTTAATTCCAAATTATACATTTCTTGGAAATCCTAATACAAATCGTCGATCTGTGTTTCGCCTGACTGTGTCAGTGGTACTACAAACCCAGTCTGTAAAGTTGTTGTGACTCCAATAATAATATATTGTGCAGTGTAATAATCATCTGCGATCATGATTGGTCGTGCGTTATTAGATATTCTCAGTTAATTAAGAAACGTGCATGTTACATGCTGCATGCTGTGGACGAGAAATGAACAATGTTCGAAATGTTTACCTGCTAGCTGCCCAGCTCGTTTCACCACAGGGAACTATCGGGAAATTCCGGACACAGCAGACCGGCCGGGATCGTGACATTAAACCTAGAAATGAGCCTCTATTTAGCATTTACTTTCACAATTATCTTCTTACATCAGATAAATATTAGATAGGCGCATTTTTAATTTCTTTTTTTTTCTTCATATATTTATTTGTTGTTGACATCATTCCCGTTAAAACGAAACTTACATCTAAGCGTCAAATAATCTTCTTTTTTTTTTTTTTTACTTTTTTTGTGTGTAATGTAAATTACACACAAAAAAGATCTGTGTTTGATTCATACTTCTGAAGGCGTATTTTGATTAACTTTTTTTTAAAATTGAAAATGAGAGTTACAAATTATTTATTTAGTGGACTGTATTAACATTGGTGGTTGCTGCAATGGGTTTTTTTTATATATAACTGGAACATACTGTCCACAGTTGTCTAAATCGTAAGCGTTAGAACTGAGTTCGCACATTATAGATTGTTCAGTCGACACTGACATCCGTCAGGTGTGTTTGGTCAAATAATGTCTCCAGTGTCTCTTAGAAAGGGACTAATACGGTATTTTAGTTATTTTTAAGGACAGATTCTACGTTGAAACCCGTCCGGTGGCTGACATTTATTGCTGGCGATTCGGTGTTACATCTTAGGGTCGTGGGTTCGCTTCCTGGACGGGTCTCAATTTGAAAATTTCTGAACAAGAATCTGCTCCAACTAAGAAAGTGTTACCCCAAAATACAAGAAAACTGTTGACCTATCAAATGTTGGCCTATGACAGACCACCTTTTCCGTAAATTTCGTGAGTAAACTGTATCAATGCTGTAGCGTGTGCTTGTCAAAATATGATTACTGGGTGTTTAGAGCGCATGTCTGCTTTTTTAAAACTCGATGTAAAACATGCACGGCTTTTGTTAATTTGGTGCCATATTTCATTACATTTTTTAACAGCGCCCAGTAGGGTGAAGAATAAATCTATATAGGTAAGTATGAATTAACTGACATATGTTTCAGACTGTAGCTGCTAAACTATAAGGTTTCATACCGGACAAAATGCACAGCCGTGTTGTCTTAAAAGAGCTGGGTTAAATGTACTATCGAATCTGCCTTCCTGAGACATATACCAATCCATCCGCCACAACCTCACAAAATAATTGTCATGTCACTCACATATTTTGAGACCGATAAGTCAATTGTAATAGAGACCATTTCTCCACAACATGACGAATTGTATTTACTTGACCTAGAATTTATTACCAATGAATAAAAACAAAAGCGCGATTACAGGTGACTGTTTATCATTAAGTATAATACCACTTACATTCACAGTAATCAGATAGTTGAGAAAAGAATAAACTGCCATGTTGACAGAATATATTTCGTTTTAGCCACGAAGAATCACACATTTTTTAACCCTCCCAGACAACAATTACCAGCAATAGTTTCAAACATGCAGCTATTTACGTCGACGTTTTTTACTGTGTTTTGCGATGATCATAAAAATTGTCTGGAAGTTAGTTCTTTCCTTTGTATTTGGATCAGTTCACAAATATGATGTGCTTACAAGTGGTTAAACATCATAACCAGGTAATGAAGTCATAGAAATATCGTCATGGATCCACTGCGTGCGCAAATCATATCAAATAATAATAAAGAAGACTGTTTCAAACTAAATGAGAGTTACATAGACACTTAAAAGACAGTGCAGATTGCCAAGTTAAAGACAACATGTCCAGCTTTCCCAAATAAACACATCATTTGACCTACAACATTGTTTTCACAAAATTAACAGAAGTTTGAAAATCCCGTTCGAGTTCTAATACGGTCTATAAAGCACAGTCCAAATTAGATAAAATCCCCATTTGGCACGGTCATATTTGTGGCAGTGAAGTAACGGGTGAGCTAAAAAGTTTCCTCAACATGATATGAAATGTGTTAGATGAATGACCTTTATATATCAGGCAACGGTGTCGCACTTTTTAATTCAGGAAGCGGTGTTTTTAATTAAACAGTATCTGTCGTCTATATGACCCGGCCATATTTTTCTTTTGCTCTGTTTTATGTACCATTCATTGGTAGAAAAAATACAGTTGAAGTTACAATAATATATCCACCATGTTACCATAAAGTTGAGCCTTTATTTCTGTTTACTGAAATAGTTCCATTAGTTGGGGGAAATTGCTTTCGGTAACTATGTGGAAATCATTTATTCTTTTGCTGTCTTTTCTGAACAGTAGTAGAGTTATAAAATTCATTGAACTATTATTAAATCTTTCGGGAATAGTCACGAATAGTCATAGTCAGTAATATGTTGAAAATAGTGGCATTAAGACAGATGTTTTTAGATTTCACTATTTCATTTCATTTGTTTAGTGTTCGGTCATTGTTTGCTGAAGGCTTCGTTTGGTTTTGCCAATGTACTATCTTGAACAGACAGGGAAAGTGAATTGGTACACAGCATATCTTTGTTCTTCCGATTGGATGGCTTCTTCATAAGTTACAAACGTTTAGAAGAGTTCATAGACAACAATAATGTACACTTTAGATCTTAAACTTTCAAACCTAGAATTTCTATCTACCGAAAACCGTCAAACATTGGTCTATTATCCAGATATGGCAGCGGTGAACCCTGTGGAAGAAAAAACTGCATGGATACCTTCTCTCTTGCCAAGGGCTCAGAAACTATGTAGTACACCCACCATACTTAAAACATAATTTAATTACATTTCTATGGTGGAATTATTTGCCTACATCTGTAGATAATAAGTTAATTAAAATTTTCCAGGACAATAAACCACGCACTAGGCAAAAAGATAACCAGGTAGTTAAAATATTTATTAACATACCTTATTTAGTAAACAGTGTCAAAATATTGCTTAAAAAACATTAGGAAATTGAAACGCCTCATAAACAACAAACACGTAAACTTTAGTTTGTTATATACAAATACTCAACAATTTTCTCCTTCATAACTTATAAAGATGGCATTCAAACAGAGTACAAATCTATATTGTGTACCAATTCACGTGCCATGCATTACGAATCAATTCCCAATCATATTAGAGAATAAAACTGATTGTACAGAAAAATAAAAGACCAGCAAATTTTATATAACAAACAATATTTATTATAAAGTAAAAAGGATAATAATTATAAAACTTATTGTGCTTGTTACTAATTACAAACAATAAAATGCGAGTAAGTGTAGTTATATAACGGATTGTGAATATTTACAAAGATGATAACGTTTGTAATAAAGACTAATGAAGTAGAGAGATAGTACGGGTCAAGTCAATAATGTGACATTTTGCCGTGTTGAATAATCCTGGGTACAAGAGTACTCAAATAGACACAATGCAGACCTTGGTAGGGTACAACGTTGATGTCCCTCCCTAATCAGAGACTAGCCAGTGGAGAAAAACAATCCACAGGAGTTAAAACGTCGATCACGATCCTTCGACGAAGAAAGGCTACCAATGTCGTATATAATACCACTTGATATGTATAAGGACTGACAATATACCGGTGTCAGGACGTAGTAACGACTTGGAAGAACTACAATACTCCTGCAGCAGTACAGTCCAGCAGTAACTCCACAATATAACTTCGATGAACATCTCCAGCTATGACTGCTATAATCAACAGCTCATATTAACTACCCAGTAAAGTACTTCGACAATGGAATGGAAATTAGTATTGATGGCGCATGCAGTTCTAGATCACTAGAACTATGCGCGCCATTACTTTGCATTAT